>OMKK01083727.1:0-24231 GCA_900302305.1 Polymixia japonica | reverse complement strand
TGTCTTTTTAATAATGGAAAAAGACACATGCACACAAGGCTCATGGACTGCCTGCATCTAGAATAGAATATCGTGTTAGAAATGTTATCAGTAGCTTGACGGCTATATCGTATGATGTGTTTCTGGGGATGAAGCATCTTTTAGTTTAGCATTCTCTTTACAGTGTTTTGCCCTCTTGTGTGTCTTTCGGTCTATTGCTTAGTGAATTGTGGTGTTTCAGATTTCTATTAAGTGGATGTTGTTGACAGTTTTCTGGGCTTTCCACAGAAAATATAATATTCCTTTAAAGTGCTTCCTTCAAATTGCAAATGAAAGAGGTCCTTTCACTTGAGCCCCAGCTGTCCCTGTCCCTGTCCCTTGTTCAAACAAGCATCGACATTGTAATTTTACCAGGGAGAGAGTCTGCATCAAACAACAGAGTGTTTGTAAACATTGCAAATGTTGGTTCTAATCACCAATATCTTTTAGAACTTGACTTTTACAAATGAGAAACACTATTCCAGTGACTGGAAACTCTGACTTGAATGCAGAGTGGCAGTGTACTGCAAGGTCAGCACTTGGAAAAGTATACAAATGCTTTACTTAGGTAAAAATAGAAATACCCTGATGGAATAGTACTCTGGTAAAAGTGAAAACTTTCCAATCGAAGTTCTTTTTCACAGAAATTGTCAAAGATACATTACAACAGCCAAAACCTATGAGGCATTTATTAACCAAATAATTAGAAACTATGAGTGAAAATACTCTAAATAAATTCTTTATCAACATGAAACATTTATAAGCTGTTTATGAACTATTAACCTAAAGTTAACCAATATAGTTTAGACCATTGTAGCTTAATTATAAATAATTAGAAACTATATAAAACATGTATAAATTAGCTATAAGTTGTGTATAAACTATTAGAATTGTTCACATAATGCTTTCTAGAGCAGTATAACTAAATGGTTATACTGTAAGCAGTTATGCACAAAATAATGTCTTTGTAATAAATAAATGGTTTATAGATACTTTTTAAGCATGTATTGCAACAGCATCAAAGAAAACAGGACAAAACATTCAAATTGTGATGGAATTGTGTATATTAGTTGCCAGTTGACTTTGTTGGTTGACCATTTATTAAGTCATTTGAGTGTATGCATTTTAAAAGGCAAAAGTATTTGATTAAACAGAAATATTTTATTAGCTAGTAAAAAACCTGCATTCTATAAATGTGTTTCTTGCTGTGATGTTCATGTTTTTTAAGTTGTTTAAGTTTACAGATATTGACTACTATACATTTATAGTGTTTTATTTTATATTTATATTGATGTACGCTCTCACTCTTTGCTGTTTGCATTATATACAGTTTACCTGAAAATGAGAGGGTACTCATGTTTAAATAAAGGCTGAATTAGATTTAATTCAAACAGACAATGGTTGACCTTTGCACCCATTTGCTTTTTATACTGTGTCCTTTACTGCCACGTTGAATTAAGTTGAAGTGGATCTGATCAGACTGTGAAAACCCTTGCATTCATTCTCTGCAGCACTATTGTCACTATGCTGCTGTGGTTTTATGCGAGGTCCCTGGCAATTGCCTTCTACAAATCCCCACTGCAAACCAGCTTTCCAATCTTTCATTAGAGATTTAATTTAAACCGCACTGAATGAAATGAATGTCAGGCTGATTCTCACATATCAGATGATTGTAAACAATAATGGACAACACACCCTTATAACATTGTTCACGTAATTTCATTCAAGATATTTACATAATTATTACATATTCTGTATTCCCTTAGCCAGTGGGGAAAGGCTTTGTCTCTGTTTCAGACTGAGACATTAAGAACAACCAGTGCTTTGATGTTCTCCATCCAGCTTACATTTACACTTCTTCAACCTTCCCTATTGACAGCTTTCAGGGTAAAGCTAACATGTTAGCAGTGCTACAAGTCTCTATTAATCCACTGGCATTACCACATCATTAATTCAACTACTGCAGAGACAACACGGGAGGCGTGTTAAAGTCCACATGGCATACATCATGACAGACCAGCAAAAATATTAGATATTTACATTGATTTGATGTATGATAAATATGATTGAGGTGGGAATACACTATTTGATGATTAGTGTTTACCCCCATTAGCAGTGCTCCTGTGTATCTCTTTAATTCTCCATTCATTCCCAACCCAGCTAACTGACTCTGTTGCGGTTGGTTGGCAGTCTGGCTGGCAGGGACACCCCGGTTTAATCTGCAGCCAGACGGATGTTGATGCCACCACAGCACTTTCCAATACTGGTGAAGAAGGGGCCGACGGCAATGTTCAGCACACTCCCCCACACCGTCTGCAGCCAGTGCATGTTGATCAGACAGAGCTGCAGGAAGGGCATGATCAACCTGCAGATGTGGACGCAACATCAACTTAGTAATACATCGAAATTGTTGTTCAATTCCAGTTGTTCAGCGATGCATAATTGTTAGATGCCAGTTGACATGCTGTTGAAAGTTTACTGCATCCACACACATGATCTTCATTTCAGTTCAGTTCATCGTTTAAATACCTATTAAATGTTATGTATTTGCCAACCGCGACGTTACAAAATGCGTTAAGCTATCCTGCGTCTCCTATCCCGAGTCCGAGTCTATCCCGCATCCTGGCGGGGGACAATCACCCTACCAGATGTGCAGGCAGCTGAGAACAGCGAACAGGAGCCCGGCTGCCAGGGAGACGGGCACCGCCAGCAGGATGGAGATGAGGCGGTAGAACCACAGCCTGGACACCTCGAACAGGGCGTGGCTCCACAGCCACACCTTGTCAAAGCTCCGCACCGAGGGAGGCTCTGCTATCACATCCTCGAAGGTAACCTCGGGAAAGGAAACATTAAGTCAGCAGAGACTTGGACTACTTATTGTATGTAAATTATAATGTATTAGGCGTTGAGAACTGGTAGTTTTGTCTTACTACAGTAAGATTAGGTAATTTAAAGGATGGGTCATGCGGATACACCTTTTGCACTCACAGAAGTGCCTCCATCACAAACAAAGGCACTTTTATATCACTTAGTTGATACGTGTACTGCATAGGAGCAAATATAAAATACGACCGTGTATGATGTCCACTTGAGGTCAGTATTGTTTACGTTCAAGTAACAATACCACATGAGGGAGAAAAAGATTTTACCCTTTTCTACTCAAAATCAAGATGAGCACGGGCTGTAAGGTAGGCGTTAGCATTTACATTGACAAAGTTTCATTCTTTCTTTATAGTCAGTGCTACTGTGTGTTTTGCGTTGTGACAACATGTGTGAGCGCAAACGTTAGTTACCTTCAGACACTTGTTGACCCCTTTGGGATCCCTGTCCTGAACCAGGGGCCTTACGTCGCTGTGGGCGGAATCCATATCTTCGTCTTGCACTTCCACCTCCACGTCCGTCTGTTCCCCCGCCGCATTCTTGTGCGGTAATCCCTGGGAGGACCACGGAGGGCTCTCCTCCTGCTCCCCCACGTCCTCCAAGTCGAGCCGCGTCTCGCCTAGCCTGCCCTCCGCGTTCATGGTGCTTGTGCCTCAGCGGAATGGCAGAATGCATGAGCAAGGGCGTACCTGGAGGATGGCCACAGACCAGTCCTGCTGCTCTGCCCTTTGGAGGCCTGTCATCAGCATGCGGGTGGAACATAGTGGACCACTGACAGCTTTGCCCCTTGATGAGGAATGCCTTTATTGGCTTTTACGGGGCCCATCAATCAAGCAAATTCTTCCATGCGACAGGCTAAATGAAAAGGCTCGTTTAGGCCTGTGTGAGAAGGTGTCAAATATGCACAGCAAGAGCTTACTAATAGGAAAATGAGCCTGTCACTTTATCTGTTGTGAAGACAATTATCAGAGGCGGTGAAGGTGATGAAATGAGTTTGACGACACTGTAACAATAACGGTGATTATAATGATAATGTCGTCTCATCTTATATACACTGTTGGCATTAGCAGTCGGTTAACGATGGGACAACTCGCCACCTCAGCAGTTTCTTCCTGGAACTCTAACCCGCTACACCAACACAACCTCTGATCTTCACTCCACCACCAGCTAAAGGAACTGACATCCTACTGCTGTTCTGCTCTATTTCATGCGTAGCCGTCCCATTCAGTTTACCTTGTGAGGCGGCCGGATTCAAGAATCGCAAGAATCCACCTCGTCAGGCTTCAAGTTAATGTGATTGTGGTCGAACCACAGCTGATTCGGACTGGTGAGGCGTCCTGTGAGGAACTACTGGTGGCTACGGGCGTGGTTTAGGCGTGATGACCTAATACCTCCATGGTGATTAGCCCGTGATGGACGGTGATAGACAGATGGTTCATCTAATCACCTGTCAAGTATTGTTTTAAAGTGTCTGCCCTTTTCCAAACTGTTTCCAATGAAGACTTCCCAGATGGTTCTGTGTAACTAACCATCTGGCGCGTCAGGTTACTATTCAGTACAATTATCTGATAATATATAGCTCCACTACCTTGCTGGCTCTACTGCATAACACGCTGCCTGAATGCACAGAGTGATAGAAAGCTGACTATATTTTGTAAATGTATATTTGTGACGCAATGCGTGTACTGTCAGTCGTGTCCTACACTGTCCCCTTGCATTGCATGTGAGGTCCTGTTGTCCCTGCACCATGGAGACAGTATGCGCTTATGTCACTGTGAATTACTGAAATAATGTTTCTGCACCAAAGTCACCGAGATAAAGTCATGTGTTTATCGCACTTGGTAAGTAAAGTGACCCTGGTCCTGATTCAAAATGTTTGACAGTGTTTTTACAACATCAGGTGTACAGTACAGTGCTGCAAAATTAAGTCAAACCACAATTCAAGACTAGGAATTATTATCATTTATACAATCGATGGCCTGTATCACTTTTACAGGTTTGCTATTGATTTTCAATGTATGTTATCTCATCAAATAAACTCTGCTAATGAACATTTGCATTTTCTTGCTCATAAAGTAAATTCTCTTGACTCTTTCTATGTACATGATGCCTTTTAACTTGTGTTTACTTTGGTGTATTTTTCTTACCCCACGTCACCAAGGCTAAGTCCTAATGTTTGTAAAAATGTACCTCGCCAATGAACAGATTGTGATTGTAACATTCCACAGATAGACAACTATCTGACTGAAATAGTCTCATGTGCCACATTTGAGACGTCACTCACACATTGAGAAGAACATGAACAGACGTCTTAACAGACATTAGGGAATCTCTCTGTTTGTTGAAAATTTCTAGAAGCTGCCTGTTCGCAAATGTCCAAAACAGGGGGAGGGAGGGCATTCATAAGTATACGGCGCACTCTGTTGGCCACAGTGTGTCTCGCAGGTTAGCTTGTGTAAATCCTCTGTGTTGATCTTTCATGCCTAATGTAATTTTAATAGCAAATCAGCTATTAAATAATTTTATAGCAGTCACAAATATCCTAAACTGCTTCTTCTTAAATGCTATTTCTCCTGATGTTTGCAGTGATGTTGGATCTTCTAGGCCTCGCGACAGCAGTGGTAGTGTGATGATTGATGATTGATGATGTGTGTGTGGAAACCATGGTGATGGAGAGCCCCAGTGATTGTGTCTAAGCCTGACAGATCCTGCATTAGACTGGACTTTAGCTCCCAACCACAGATTCATCCAATGCCAATTTGCTTACTTTTAACATGACCATCTGGCATTATAAAAAAAAAAAATAGATCATTTTTTTTCTAGAATGAATGAGAAAAATGGATTACACTAAAACAGTTAGTTCTTTATTGATATTTTAAAAATCATTCAATATGAATGGGATTTCTAAGTGACACATACTTGCTTGTGGCGGTCCACTGAACACAAAGATGACGTTGCTTCCTTTAGGGTCAATGAGCAGATCCAGCGTAAAGGGATGGGAGCGCGCAGTTAAAAGATGAGCTCAAGGTGACATCAGGTCGAAAAACTGTGACCAGAAGGAAAGTTTGATTTCTCCAGATTTGGTTCTGTCAGCGTATGCAGCCTGGCTCAGAGAGCGCTTTTTGAATCTCCAGATTCGCGCACAGTAACCTGGCCAGCCGACAGCGTCAACTCGGGTGCTAACCTAACAGATAATGTCCTACTGTTAACTGTGTAGTTTAGTGTTGTAGCTCAGCAGCAGTATATATCATGTTCATGATGACGTTCAAAAGGTGTTCACCTGTAGCATTCGTTTGTCAGGCCATACGTTACAAGATTACTGGCTTTCACTAGAGCAACAACACAATTTAAACGTGCTGTTGTGTAGTCCCAGTACTTCTTATAAGTATTTAAATAGGTGAGAGTGGATTTGACATTGTGTAGACATGTCCTGGACTTTTGAGTGTCAGCAAAGAACTCTGGGGAAAAAAAAGATATTTATTTTAATTTTTGTTGTAATGCTTTAGAAAATTATTTAATTTAATTAACATTAAATGTTTAATTTTTGGTCGTTGTGTTTCCCGTGTTTTGTGATATACTAACCCGCCTTTTATCAATGTTTTAAAACTCAGGGTTACAATTCCTAATGATGTCCGTATTCACCGTTTCATCTTCAAGAAGCTTGTCCTCTGGTGTGACCTCAGTGAAAGACAGAAACCTATTCACCTGCCTACTTGCCACGCATTCAGGTCCTTAACACACTTGTGTTGATCCTGGTGGTGATTGCACTCAGAATGTGAAGCAAAACAGAAACAGGCACTTACTGCCTCTCTGATTTACCTGAAAGGTTCCATGACTTGACCTCTATTTTCTTACCTGCAGAGATGTGCACAAGAGTATGAAAGGATTTGTGTTGTTCCACATATGTATAAGAACCGATACCCGCTAGTGTGACACACGTTTATGTACATGTGTGCTGGGCATGCATCTTAGAATGCGTTGTTGTTGTGTGTGTGTGTGTGTGTACAATGTCAAGGGCCTTGTGAAATTCATCCCAGATCAATGTTTCTCGGCACCGCTGCTAGTTGGTCGGATGAGGCTTGTGTAGCCGTGCTTTGCAGCGTTCTATCAGGAATATCCGGCTCAGTGAGTGATTAGCTGATTAGTTTATCCCACGGCTGCCGCTGCTGTCCTCTGTGGGCCTGCTCTGTACTTTGGTTGAACCTCAATCTGGTCGCCAACATCTGGGCTTAAAAATGTTCCAGACCGAGACAGAGAGGCATTATGAACGTCTGCAAAAAAAAGGCCAGCGAATCCTTAATCTTAACTAACTTACACCATCGGAAAAAAAACATACGGATACCCAACGCTGGAGGAGAGCACTGTGTTCTGACAGTCCTACCTGCCGCTTCCAGGTGTTCCGGGAGTCCGTACAGTCGTCCTCACATCTCTGTGTGTGTGTGTGTTGTCATCTGCTGTGTGACTCTGGTGTCTGGGTGAGAACGCAGAGCTGTTCTATATGGCTTCTCCTTGGGGGAGGAGGAAAACTCCAGCGGACACATCATGAGAAGAGAACTGCTGGTTACCGAGATTGTACTTAATCTCCGTGTTCATTGGTTTTTAATCTTCAGCATATTGTCTGTAAATCTACTAAATTCTTGGTATAATCCTGTTTTTATCATTGCAGCGTCTACAGTTCCGAGCTTAAGAAATAGTTTAAACTCATAATGAGTTGATTCCCCTGTTCTTCTCTCTGTTTTTATTAATATGTCCATAATATGCGGTTTGCTCTGTGTATGGAGGCCCAGTAGCTATTGTCTCTGAAATTATGTGATATCAAACTAATAATTCTGTCCTTAAGAGTTCTGTCCCTTTGTTATTGGAGCATAGAAACAATCTGATTAAATTAATTGCAAGACATTGGGAAAGAGAGGGACGGACGGACAGACAGACAGAGTATATCTTTCACAGGGATGGGTTTTCTATACCTCTGTGAATGGAAAAATCCCACGGCAAACATGTTACAATGCAGTGTTATTTGTGCAGCATCCCCGTCCTCCTTTTAAGGCGGCTTGGTAACCGTATATACAGCCCAAAGCATTAAATATACAACCGCAGTTACGCAAGAGAGGTATACGCTCATGTTAGATGATGATACCATACAGCAAAATGCTGTTTGCCATTATTTGCAGTAACCACACTATTCTGATTTGCTGGCTGTTTGTGAAAGACTAATACAAACAGTAGTCGGTCGTAAAATGGCACTTTGTTATCGCTCTCAGAGCATTATCAATGCCAAGTAATGATTTCCATTGTAAATGTACTATCTCTGTCCTACTGTCACCCTGTCGCTATAGCAGTCCATGTTCTTAGGCTAGGTCAGAAAGGAGCATTGCGCTAGCTACCGCGCAGCCTCTATTCACGTGTTAATGACCTTCTATCAGAAGGTATAGGCCATGTGTAATCAGCCCTCGCAGCAGGAGAGAGCCAGAACCAGTAGTCTCCAATCAGGATCTAAAGCTAAGCATCTTTCCAGCCTAAAAGATCTTGTTGCTATGTGAGGTCAAGGCTCACTCAATTTCCATGACAACAGGGACAGACGACATTCACCACCTATGAGGATATCGCTGTTGCGTATGGGGACTCTGAAGCATTGTCCCTCTGATTCATGGTAGCATCTTTACACTGCCGCGGTCTCCATGCTAGCGCTGTGATGGGGTATTAAGTGATCTATGTAGGAGCTATGTTGTTGTTTATCAAAGCTTTCCCCCACACAGACAAGTAGTAGCAGATGATACACAACACAATATACAGGATTTGTTTAACAGTGACATTGTGAGAGCCACTGACATAGCCTTTATTTAAATATATATTGTGTTTGGAATGAAAAAGGACACACTGTAAAATTCTGTAGCTCAAAAGACCAGATCATATTCATATGGCGTACAGTTTGTTTCTAACTGGATACAATAAGTCATTTAAAAATGCCCATCGGTGCAAGTTCATGTTATTCTTGTTATGATGCAGAATGCACAAATATAACTCAAATATATTTAACTCAAAACACATTTCTACAAACATCATGTTTAAATCAGGCGCGTCGTGAAATAAGTGAAAAACTGAGAGGCTAATGAATTCGATCTAATGAATTGAATATTTTACATTACAACAATATAACCCTGACCTGAAGTGACAGACCACACCTGAACGAAGCCCATGCAACAAAAACAAACAATGAAAGGCAAGTGAGCATGAACTCAAACGGCATTAAGGAAACATAACTTATGACTACATAAAAGCTGTCATAGCCCATATTAACGCTGTAGGCCACAGTTTATATTCTAGTCAATGTCTAGGCATGTTCCTCGGGTATCTGCCCGGGGATCCTCATCCCCTGGTCCACTGTGTGCCTGGGACTGGAGTTGGCACAGCTGGAGCGGGTTTCGGCTGTGCTGCTGGTTCTCTGGATGAACTGGAGGAAGTTCTCCTGAAGGGAGCCCTCGTGGCTGGACGCCCCCAGCTCCACGGGCTGCGTCAAGCAGCAGCGCCGGAACTTAACCAGTTCCTCTCTGATCTGCCTGTTCAAGAGGCCGTAGAAGAAGGGATTAACAGCAAAGGAGGAGTAGGCCAGCCAGGTGACCGCCTCCTCTAAGTCCCCAGGGCTCGGCATGGAGGCGCTAAGAGACATTTGCAGGTGGAAGGTGAAGTAGGGCAACCAACAGAGCAGGAACTGTCCGACTATGAGTACCAAAGTAAGGGCAGCTTTGCCTCCGCTGAAGGCCCTCTCTGGGGATAATCTTTGGGGCAGGCTGCGGGTGGTGGTGATCATGGTGGTCTGGCTGGTGATGGAGTCCGAGCGGTTCTTGGAGGGGTTCGCGTTCGCCCAGGTCGTCACAGCAGGGACTTGCTGCATGGCTGCTGTACGCGCAACCTTGTACACGGCGCAGTAAACAGCAAAGATGACCACTGCCGGCACCAGGAAACAAACCACGCTGAAGAGCACAGCGAACCCTCTCCTCAGGCGACTGTGGCTCCAGTGGAGAGAACAGTGGGCTGCGGCGATAGAGCTGTGGTTACCGTAAGCCGGCCAGCCGAACAGCGTGACCAAAGCCAAGAGCACCGACTTCATCCAAATAAAAACCATTACACCGATGGCAAGGTTGATGCTCATCTTGACCTCATAACGCATCGGGTGCACGATGTAAAAGTAACGCTCCACGCTGATGGCTGTGATGGTGAGAATAGACAGACAGATGAGGAACACGTTAAGAAAGATGTAAACTTGACACTCCAAGACAGTAAACACCACAGTGCCAAAAAACGGTGAGCTGGATATAATGCCCAGAGGCATAAGGAGGATGGCACAAAGCAGGTCCACCGCACAGAGATGACACACGAAGGCAAACCTCTTCAGGTGAGGAGCACGAGCAATGGCCACCATTACCCCGGTGTTGGCCAGTAAAGCAATGAGGTTAAGGGTCACCATGCAGAACAACCCAATAAGGTCTTTGATCTGGGACTGGGAGCTTGTGACGACACTGACATCGGCAGGAACCGTGGGATCGGGTCCCCACAGGGCGGTCGTGAGATTTGGCTCAGGGATCATCGGACCAGAGTTCTCCATTATTCATTTACAACACCCCAATCCAGCTTCCTCCATTCTTATACTGTATCTCAAGCGTCATCAATCTGGATCACCTATGTTGAATAGACAGAAAGAAATATTTCAGAACTGATGATAGTAAATAATGTTATGTTATAATTTTGAGCACTGTGATTTTTTTTAAATCTCTGTACAAAATTACGTAAACGTTGTACCATCATTGTAATGGCATATGAGGAAATGCTGTGATATGCTGTCAATGGGACTTTTAGATGGAAAATCACTTGGAGACATGTGGATACTGATGATGCAGTTGTGCTGGTATTTTAATATGATCTATAATAACTAAGATATATTGCAACAGTTTTTCACTGACTATTACACCAAGTTCTGAGAGGAGTGTGGTTCATCATGTTATACCCAATATTCTTCCGACATGGACAGACTTGAGGGACCACTGAGGTCCATCTTATACTGTTTATGTGTACTGACCATAAGAGTCGTGAAGACATCGCATGCTGGTCAAGTACAGAATCACTGAGTTAGTCACTATGAATAATCTCAGCTATGGTTTCTTCTTGTTGTAGACCCAAATGCTGTTTGGTTCATATAACAAAGCGGTTGCATGTCTCTTCTATGTCTCTTCTTTTTAGGCACTCCAAATGATTTCATAATAAATGTCCAACACATCAAAGAATTATCTAATTGAGAAATGATGATTCATGAGGCAAGATTAACAAGAATAACTTTTGGCCACGTAGACAGTTTAACAAAACTACTCAGTCAACTTTACATGAACAATTGAGTCCTTATAATGTGGAATATTTTATATCAGGCAATTGCATGTATGCATGTTTTATACATGTTTTTTTTTATATAAACTGAAGATGATATGCTCTATAAATACCATCGATACCAACTATTCTGTGAGTAATTAAATAAAGTATATGTTTTCAGTAACATGTTACACAAGGTATTATTGATAGCTGTTTTATACTAGATGTAAGTTATAAAAAATGCATATCAGCTATTCTAAACAGTGGTTCCCTGTTTGTACTTAACAGCAAAGGGCAATATTGTTCAAAGCTTACGCTTCCGGCTGAGCAACATCCCGGCCACCTTGATTTGAAGTAACATCTCTGATCTTTATTAATATAATTTGTTCTAAAGGTTCATAGCCATTGCTGACCAAATCTGTTACAGGAATTTGTTTCTCTTTTGTTTGTCTTCAGGCTACAGAAAAGGATTTCTTAATTCTATGCTGTGTTCCACTTCAGGCTAAAAGGCACAAGTCACCAGTGCTTGTCCTCAACACTATCACACCAGTCTCATCACACTGGTCTCTCACACTCTCCATTGCATGTTTAGTAGCAGGATGTGCTGTAATACACAGAAAGAGGGAATACATGAAAAGTTTGATTCCAAAATGCTACGTGTAACATTTTAGAAAGATGTCATTTCCTGAAGTTCAACTTACCTTCAGAAATGGCATAAGAGTAAACACATTGGTTGATTAGCTGGTGGAAAGCAAGATTTTTTAAATTCTTCAAGTATTAAATGACTAGGTTTTGAATCACAGGACAATACAGCAATCACACTCATTAACGTAAATGATTACTTACCCATGATCCAATTAGTCAGTTAGTTTTGTTCAGAGAAGCCAGGTTATTTTTTCTGACTTGACAGAGCTCATATTAATATTCCACGTGCTTGTTCAGACCCAAACTGGAGGTAGCCCATATAGTTTTATCCAAACTGAGACATTCAGTAATTCTGCTGGATATCTACTATTGCGCCAAGTGCAGTTCGCCCGGAAGATGACAATTAGGTCTGTTGCAGAGAGAATCTACATGGTCCCCGGTATGCTGATCACGCATGTATAGCACCAGTTAAAGAGCCGCTGACCACTGCTCCCATGATCATTTTGGATCAGGTTGAGATGTGCTGCACCTCTCTCCTCTCCTCCTCCTCACCCCTCCTCCTCCTCTGTCATAGCTGTCCTGTGCTGTGTAGGGCAGTGACTGTCACACATTGTGTGGTGTGGCTTTTTTTTTTTTCCTCTTTCAAATAGACACACACTCCACTGTCCCTTTCCAGAGCCCGGTCGTCACTGGGTCCTAATACCCGCCATATTAAAGATGAACTTGCTTATGCCTCCGGGCAGCAAAATCCATATCTTTGAACACGAGCATTTCCTTAGGCTAAAAGCAGACTAAAAGCATTGCCTAGAGCTTTCACAGAGAATAAAATAATTACTTTTTGGATACATCAAATATTCATCCAAACGGTACACCTGTACAACTGTACATATTTTATAACAGGAGTGTTTTCAAGGACCCCCATGTGATGAGACTATGTCCCAAGGAACCCCATCTGAGAAGATTTCTGCTGTTGCATATGACATGGGAGACCTACAGTAAAATTATAATCTGGGGAACCCCAGCAACCCTCTTAAAGACCCCTCTGGTGGTCCTAGACCCCACTTTGGGAACCACAGTTTTACAGTAGGCCTAGTGGTGTTAGTTTGGAACTATACATTGTATACCTATAGACAGCCACTGCCTTCATGTTCTCCAAGACAAACTCTTGTCTCTTATTTCTGGCAATAGAATGCATTATTATACTATGGTCTGGTTGAATATTTGGCTTTAAGTGGCTGAACGGCATTATTTTCAGATGACACCCAACATGTCTGGTTACTATATTAAATTAACCCAGTGAGGTTTCAGCACTCCATATAATTTCTTTATCAATTTATGAAACCAGTTTTATTTAAGAATCTGTGAGCTGTGCTGTCTGTTTTAAAAGGCTGAATACAATGTTTTTGAAATACTAATTAAAATACTTTTTCATTTTTTTTCAACTCATAAAAACTCAAAATACATGACTTATTTTAAGAAGCTGATGTCAAACGCTCCTGATAATTAGATGCCTGATCCAAGCTTTTTTAAATTATTTTCCCTTGAGCCAAAGTAGTTCTGGTAACCTCAATTCCTCCACTTTAGATGTAGCACAGATGATAAAAAGTGTGCATACACAAATATCTTTAGAAGCTAGAGGCAGAGCTCAAAAACCTTTTGAGCACTTTTGAGTACAAAGTAAAACTCATTGTGTGGATTAGTTTTTTATGATGACCTTCCATCACCCAATTTGTATGTTTGGCACCCAAAACATAAAAGTCACTCCTTGTTTCAATAGCTCTGTCAATTTAAAAATGAAATGTCTCACAATTTGTCTTTCTGCGGTGGTTATAAAGTTTTCATTATGTTTGGATTATGGACAGGGCCTTCAACTGGCCAGAGACAATATTGTCTAGAGGTCAAATTCATCACAACCAAATGTAGAACAATGGAATTCACCATAGCAATATTTCTAAGCAATGAATGAATTAATTAATTTTCTGGAAAACAGTCAAAATGATGAACAGACAAAATGTTGAACCCTCCAACCCCCTCTTAAGAAATGAAATTATTTCAAACAAAATGGAGAACAAATTTAATGTTAAGGTGCAAAAGGCTCAGACAATTACATTCAAAAGGGACTACATTTCCCACTGACACCCTATGGTGGCATTGGAAACTTATCAAAATAGGAAAAATCTTGCCAAGCCTATTCATTATTCGGATGTAATAATTTTCATAGTAGCATACAACTACACAGGCACTTCCAGAGCAGTACAAAACACTTGGCTTATAACAGTGCTTCAGGCTTACTAACAAAATAGAAAAGAAACTTCCTACTTCCTTCTTTAAACATTTCTATACACATGTAGTGTGCAATTTATTACATACTACTATACAGAATTATACTACTGTATAGAACAGTAAAATGCATGCAGCTAATTTTTGCCAAACATGTAAGACAATCCCTTTCTGAGGGAGTGGCATATATTTGCATCAACAATTTCATTGGATAATGCAAAAGGGTAGTTATGCAAAGCAATCTGAAGATGCAAATAGTACACAAAGTACTGCATTAAATCCTTACATTTGGTGCAAAGGGCTTTGTGAAGTATCTTCATACAAGAAACTTAAAGCAGACCAACATGTCCAACAAATATTTTAGAGCTCTTTCAATTACTTCAAAAACCATCGAAATTAAACAAAAGGTACTGTTGAGAAACAGTAGAGCCGACATTAAGTGCAGATAAAGAGTGGATAACGATGATCTGTTTCATTGTGAGGGATTAAATAAATTCTGCTTATGGTGAAACTTTGATACAAGTAGTCGTTGAACAGAACAAAACATAAGGCACAGATACGTATTCTTGTATGGAACGGACACCTGGAACGGGCATCTAAACACATAAAATAACAGAAAACAAACGGTTGCATGAATATAATAAAACAGTGCAACTGAGCTTTTTAGGATCACACTTATAGGGAGCGAGGAATGTCTCTCTCCATAAAGACCTCCCTCTTTCCTTGTCTTGAACTAGTACTTCATCTTCAGCTCCAGCAGGTAACGGATACGACACTGGCTCTCTTTGTAGATGAGGTACTCACTGTTGCCAAAGCTGCTGCCCGAGTACTGCGGCTGGTCTTTGGCCTTACCTTGAGGCACCGCGACCTTCTTGCCATCCAACGTGATAAAGACGTCCTTAGAGGGGTCTGAAAAAACAGGAGTGAAGAGTTGCACCGATCAATGCTGCAGCGTCGGTATTTACACGCGGTTCTTGGGAGTAATGTGCACAAAGCCTTGTACAAGGAAGTGCCGTACCTGGTTCCACTGATCCTCGCGCCACCACGCTGTCATGGCCTGCAGGAGCCTTCCTTAAGGAGCTGTTGTCGTTGGTTATGGTGTACTCTTTACCTAGCGCTACCTCGTTCAGAAACATCACTCCTGTGGTTTTAGAGGTCCTCACTGCAAATAGAAACCAAAAAAACCAAAATAGAAACCAAGCATCACCACAATGGTTACAGTCAACATCCTTATCTTTGTTTCTCAGTTTCACCTCATAACTACAGCCTCACCATAAGCTGCAGACTTGGAGTTTTCAGAGGCAAAGTAGATACCGCGACCAACACGACCTCCTGAATGGGGCATGATCCGCAAACCACTCTTCAAAATGGCCGCTACCACTGCAATGTTAGTACCGTGCCACAACAGACGCCTGTTCTCCAGATGGTCGTTCTCGCTAAAGCGCTCAACCTGTAATGTGCAAAGATGTATTAGGTCTCAGGACTCCGGTTCATTTTTATTACATTTGACATGAGTTTGACTTGACGCAGTTCCTACCTCTGACTCCCTACTGACTTCCCAGACATTGAGAATTTTTGGATCTCTATAAGTATCTTTTGTTGCTTTTAGGTATTTGTCAATGATCTTTAAATGAAAAAAAAAGAAAACAAGGAAATTGGTTAAATTTTTTTTGGGGAAAAAAAAAATGAATGGAAGTTAATTTGAAATATTCACAAATGAAGCAAATTTTAAATAGGTCATGTGACAAAAGGTGTTAGTTACCTAATTGTCACTTGATACACTACCTTGAATTCATCTGTAGTTTTTGCGAGTAAACTGAGGCTGCAATTCAGAGAGTTGTAGTCCTGGTCCAGAGGGTGAGGAACTGTCTCAACCATCTGCTCTTGAGCCTTTTCGGTCTCTGACTTTAGTGTCTGGGCAATCTCGATGTCAGCCAGCACCTATAGGAGGCATTTGAGAGGAGAGCATACTTAGGACTAGGCGACTATCACTAGGTACTAGGAGTAGTGGAGATGGCTCATTTCAAGACATAGTTTCTCTAGCAAGGTTTTACCATAAGCATCTCTTTCTTCTTCTCAACAATCTCTGAGGTGTCGATGGTTGGTGGTATGTTCCGGCCAAAGTTGTGTGGGATTGTGGTGAAGAACTTTGAGGAAAGTTCCTCGAGAGTTGATCTCCCGCTTTTTCCTTTCATGGCTGCTTCGATCTCCTCCAGCACCTCAAAGCCCTTTGCGATCTGTAGCTTACTAAGCCTGCCCAAAGGCATCTTCTTTATGTCTGTCTCACACACACACACACGCACACGCACACACACCCTTTACTGTAGCACTTTACTTTGTTACTTAAACTACTAGATAATGTTTGAACAATACCAATGGTCTTTTAGACAAAGTCCAACACATTGATCATTCAAACAGGTAAAGTTTAAAGATCAAAGCCCTTCAACAAGACCTCCTGTGTACATGAAGACTCCGCCCTCTCCCCATATCAGTGGCCAATGATTTACAGTGAGATTCTATAGTCTTTCATCGTCAGGTTTGTAACGTCTCTAGGCAGTTCCCAAGCCTCACTAAAAGAAAAGGCTCAGTGATCCAAGAGCATTACTACTCCACCCAGTGCCACTGGTGCTCCAGTCCGACGGGTTTGTTACATAACAAGATCCGAGTACATCGCCTTTCACAGGCTTTGCGAACCTAAATCTACTGAGAGCCGGAGGATTGAGACACACGCAATAAGCCCACCGTACCTACCTAGGTTCATGCATTCCATTGCTTCTTTGAACATGTCAGTGCTGAAGATGAGCTTGATGAGGTTCTGCGTGGCGCTGTCAAGGGTGCACGAAAGGACGTTTTTGGTGACGCTGGAACTAGTCCCGTCAACACTGTCCACCTGCAATATAAGCGAGTAGAGTCAGTGAGGATGGCTGGATCTTGGATCTGACCTGGGATGTAAAGTGGAACTGAGGTGTGGTTGATTCAAGCAGTAGGAACAATTAAATCAAAGGCTCTAGACATTTGAAACATTACTATCACTTTGTCGAGAGCTTCTGTGAGATGACGCCGTTCCCTCGGTCTACTGACACGTAAACATTAGAAAACATTACCTTGACCTCTGCATCTGGTTCTCCGTCCACTTCTATCAAGGTGTACTTCCCGGAGTGGGACACAAAATTCATACGATCGGCCCAGTTGTTCTTCGTTTTGTCTTTGAACTTTCTCTCAAAGTCCTTGACAGCATTTTCAGCTTTAGGAAAACTGTTTGAAAGTTTGAATTGTCCCACTTCACCCTGGATTTTGGTTAGAGATGAAAGGAAATGTAATATACTCGCAGAGGCATTTTGGTTTATAGCACAGATTAAGATGAATAACTGAAAAGAGATTTAAAAAAAAAAGCAAAAACCAAGAATATGATACAGCATCTATAATCACGTTTAGTATCTTGAAATTAAAACAAACTTACCACTCTGCCCCATCTGTTCCAACAATAATAGCTGTTCTTTTTTTTAATAACTTGAATGACATAAAACTTGTTGTTGTTATGTCCAATATTGGTCTGATTGAGCATGCAGTCATAATCTTCATACACCTGTTGGAGACAATGAGAAGCACTTTTCATAATGCTTTTTGTCACTGTAGGTCAGTCAACTATGGCCTACGAAACCTAAGATGAATTTCGGTTGACATAATGAATACACAAGATACCGGCATCTCACTTACTTCACCAGCGTCTACTCCACTGTGCTCATCAACCTTCCTCTTGCCTTTTACCTGTGGCCCGGCAGCCATAAGGGCCTCTTTTGCAGAGGTAAAGGCATCCTTCGGCGCTGGTGTCTCAGGCTCCTGCTTCACCTTCTTACCGCCTGCCTTGCTAGATGAAGCAGCCCGTCTCTTTGGTGCCATGGTCCTCTATCAAATCCACACGCAGAAACATTAACATTCAGTTTAGTTAATCATTTCTAGTATTTCATATCCATCTAGCATGAGGCCAAAATACACGGTGTGTAGGCTATTACTTTCTGTCCATGTTACAGTATTTCATATAGCAAAGAAGCTTGTACAGTGACTAGCAGTGCTTATAGTAGAAGCAGGCAGAAATGGGCAAGCTCAGGCATGTTGCCTGTATAGTTTTTGCAACCCGTCAGCGCAGCGCAGCGCAGCCCTTCCTGGTTCATATGAGGCCAAATAATTGTTAGCCTAAAAATGATAAAACAGCTGACTAACCGCTGTCCTTTTACAATTTACTACGATATTCGATAGCTATCTGCAATAATTCAACAATAGTTTGGATATATTGCGTTTTATTGTAGCATGACGTTTGCAGATAGCCTCGGCGCTCCGCGGTTAATCTGTCAAACAAACCGAACACGACCGACCCAGATTGTTTTAAAGAAGCTCTGGAACTCACCTTATTACTTTATAACGTCAAGACAGTCAGGGCTTCAACGCAGCTCAAAATGTCACCTAGCAGCAGTTGTGCTATCGCCTCTGTGTTGATCTAGAAGTTTGTACACGCGTGACAGTCAGGGGAAGAGGCGGAGCTTTCCTGTAAAAGCATCATCATCATCATCATCATCATCTTCGTCTTCTTCCTCCTCATCGTCATATTCTTGTTCTAAATTCTATATGGGGGGAGGGGGGTCACGGACCAATGAATGAGGTCTATATCGCCATATATTTTAAACGTGTATTGTTCTTCATAATTTAACACTATACATTTTTTTTATGATTGATTAAATTCTTATCCCGAATTTCAATGTAATTTGGGGATATAATTTGGAAACTGAAGTCCTTGAAACGTCTTTAAAACTTTGTAGCAATGCAATGTAGCAATACTAACCCACTAATAATCCCCTGAGTTTTTGGGTGAAGCAGAAGCAAAGGCTATAATCCACAATCCTCAATGTCTGCTGACACAAAGACACTTGGTACGTTCACCTGCACCTACTTCCTTTTTTTCATGCAGTTCATGAAAATGTCTGTTCAGAGGTTCCTTCCTGAGGTGTTTGCCTATTTTTGTCTATGCATAACATCCTCAGACTCTTGTGACTGCAGTTCTTCCCCTACGTCACTAAATAAACTATTCATTTTGTTGATTCTGATCATCCAAATCTGTATTAACACTCCTTACGCAGGACACTTAACAAGAACGCTATCCCTGGTAAATGAAGCGATAGGATCTTGCTGCAGGACAGAAAAAGATGGCTGACGTTTTGGCCTTCCCCTTCCTCAGAGCCAATCTCATCTGATCAACCCCTGGACTGAACACTATAGATTTGTTCATTTATTATTACTCATACATTCACAAAGGCTCAGTCACGACACAGTGTGATGTAAAAAAGATAGATGCAGTGGTAAACCTGGGTTGAAGTGTGTCTTTAGACTGAATGATTCAACTTAATAAAGAGCAATTTTGCACTTCTATATATGGTTAATGCAAATGATTCATGACTCACGGGAGAAAGAGAATATTGTGTTTGTAAATTATAGAAAAGGCTATCATATTGGGCAACCATGGTGTGAGTGTGATTATGATAATTTTTGATAATTTACTGTATACATTGCAGTAGTCTTGGGTATTGTTAACCAAATGACTTGTACACTGAACTGCCTGATTTAAGAATGGCTATCACTCTCAAGGAGTTGCTGTTCAGTAGGCCTACTGTCAGGTATTGTGTAATCCTACTAGGCTTAAACAGGAGGGTTGACTGAAAACACAACAATGGCCTGGGAGACTAGTTTCAGACTACATACCAATCTACTACAACCACAGTGCTGTGTTTCTCCTGAGCAGCTCCACTAAAATATGTCTCAAAGGCATTTCGCTGGTTATCGCTGAGGATGCGGAGAGCACTCTGAGTTCACTTTCACTGCATCGTTTTCAACGAGATTTGAACCAGTGACCTTTATCATAATAAAACAGTCTAAGCCAAAATACAACGCCACCCCCACATTACAGTATGCCAGGCTTAGGTCAAACAATTTGGACACAAGATGGCAGTGTTGAAACACAGATGGAGCCACAGTTCATCCAACAAGCATCATCCAGAGGTCCTCTGTGGTTTATGTTCTTGTATATTCATGAAACAGTTTGTCTATATTTTTATTACAGGTTTTATTCTTGAATGCTTGTGCAGGTTATATTCATATACATAATGTTTGGTAATGCAGACTTGGCAGATGGTGTAGAATGAAAAAGATAAATATTGGATAGCTTGAGCATTGCAATAAAAATGAATTTATGTAATTGAAAATACCTTGAATTTTAAAATACCTTAATATTTGAAATATTCTAGTAAGTTGCCTATTTCAATAGTAATATATCTCTCTTCTTCCACAAAAGTCATTTGTTGACATGCTTTTTTCTTGCAAGAGGACAAGGTTGATATTTACATTAAGTTGTTTGCACTAGCAGGCGAGAGTGTAGCATGCAATTGAAAATGAAAGCTTTGTCTGAGCTGGTGAAAATATAACATGATAGCTTATTCATATTCAAATTAGTTTTAAAATTGTAGTGTTACAGTTTAAAATGACACCTGCTGAGATTCTGTAGCTGAGATCTGGATTTGTATGACTTTGGTTTCTTCTGGTTACAATCAGCATGTAGCAAATCACCTTTTCCTAAATGTTTACGGTCTGTAAACAAATGTAAATCAGTCTCAAAAGAAGATGAATGTCTGCATTTTTGCATGTTTAGATCTTCTGCATTCTGCATGTTATGATCATGTGTAGAGAAATAGACAGCCAGTTGGTTATTTTTGATCTTAATAAAAAACACATTTTTATTTACATAAATTACAAGAAAGCACAAACTGGTTCACCAAAATCTACATTAAAAACATCTTGAATATATTACATTTAACAGATTTACTATAATTTACTCCATGTTGCAAGTAGAATCTTTAATAAAAAGAAGGGCTATACGGAACCTTGTTGGCATCTCATTTAAAATCGCTACAAGAACAAAATTAAGAATTGGGACATTGTACTCACAGCACTTTGAGGACAACAAAATCAGGACGATCTTCTGTGTGACCTCTTTAATATCTGAAACACCTGATTCAGGACTAGTGATTATATAACTCTGTTTACATTGCTTGGCAGAGGAACTGAGTCTTCAGCTCAATCTTCACAAGGAGGAAGTTGTGGAATCCACTACCTCTCGCCCATTGCACACCGTTGGAACAACATTGGAGGCTGACGCTGCGTAAAAAATAAAAAAAAAAAAAAAATAAAAAAGAGCCTTTTGGATATAGAGCACATGTTAACATAACATATGTCATTTGGTGGAAGCTTGTATCCTAAGTGCATTACAGTACCATGAGTGCATGTATTTTAGCATGGGTAGCCTAAGCAGGACCAGAGCAGATATTCAGTGGCATGCTCTGTCCACTAGGGTGCGCAGGACCACACGTTCACATGTTAGTGTGAAGACTATGAAAATATTTTAACGAATTAATAAGAAGAATCACGATACTGATAGACCGGCAGTTACTGTACACTGTAAACCACGGTGTTTTTGTTTAGCCGGGGTGGTACCTTGAGAGAAACTGGAGCCAGGACCAGTGGTGACACTAAAGCGGGTGGTGGCGACCCTAAGTGTGCTGACATTCTTCTGGGGCTGGAACAAGATGATGTGGACCTTGGGGGCGAAGAGGCAGCCCAGCACCACAGACCCGCTCAGGCTGACGGAGATACACATGGTGGTGGTCTGCACCTGAAAGAGGGAAAAGAGGTCAGAAATACGACACCGTTCAGCTGGTTCACCTTCAGTCACGATGCCCTGGTTTGGGCGGCAGGTAGATTGAGAATAGTTATTGTTTGCATACGTGTTGTGCATCTCATTCACGCCTCCTTATGCTTTGATTTCACACTGATTACTCATGATATCTTCCAATGAGTGCCACAGTATAATAAGCTTAACTTCCAACATGCAGCTTAACTGCCAACAATGTAACAATATAACAATATAAGGAACCAACTGTAAAGAGCGTCAAAGCCACAACGCCCTGACAAGAGATTTAAGACACATTTCTACGCCCCAAGAATTAGAGATTTAGTTCAGATTTATTTGAACGAGACAAAAGTAAGATCAATGAGTACAAGAGGGAGGCGGAAGTGATAAGATATGATAGCATGTCAGCATCTGAGAGAAGTGTAAACGACCTGTTTATATCCCCGTCGCTTCAGTACCGACCCCTCACTCCCCTTTTTTCCGTTCAAATCCGCCCACATCTCGCTATGTTGTCATCAGTCTGGTCCTTTATTTCCAATTCTGTCCAAGCTTCGGTTTTGTTATTCCCGGATTGCTTCACTAGATACACAGTCCAGCGTTGCATGGAGGTGGCAGGTGCATTTGCCAGTCACCCCCATTTTCAGCAAAGCCACAGCAGATGCCTGTCACTATTTCCTTGAATGCTAATGTCAGTATTAAAATAAGGTGGGCGTCCAGGGTTGGGAACACACTGTTCTGCTGCTTGTTGCAGCCTCAACACCCAGTGTGCGAAAAATCAACCCAATGTTGTGGACAGCACAGCTTTGGTGAATGTACAGCATGTCCTGATTCAGGGCAGTGTCATAAGGTTGTGATGCAGAGATGGTTTATGCTACGTACGGAATTAAAGCCCGCTATGTGCAAAAACATTCTATGTTATTTTATGTTCAAATATCTGGGCACCTGTAGCGTGTGAGGTATTTGACGGACAGGTCAGAGGAGTGATGGAGAGGTGCTGCAGGGGAGGGGGAAAGGTCAAGTTTGTTTTGAACTGCGACGGCTTGTTGTTGTAATTCCCCTTCGCTATTGGTAGAGTCAGAATATCGCACACAGCTTCTGTAGGATTGACTTGATGCGATTCCTTGAAAGGCACACAGGCTCAACTTGTAGCAGTCCCCTGGGTTGAGGCAGAAATTCACAAGAACACAACCTAAACAGAGAGGGGAAATTTCACCATGATATTTTATGCTGTTTCAACTATACTCTACACTGCTGTGTCTGGAGTAAGGGTAAGTTAAGGCAAAGTTACTGCCTATCTCTGTTTAACCTGAGCAACACCACATTGCACGCAGGTCATATGTCCTATACTTAATTCAAAAATAGTTTTGAATAAAACTAAGGACACTACTGCATAAGAATGAGCCGTTAAGTGGTTTTAATAATTCACAAGATGAAGCTTAGTAAGAGCAAGGGACAAGGAATCTGCCTTTGCAGTAAGATTTTTCCAGATGTCTTCTGCAGGAGGGTGAACAGGATGTAAAGCATGGCTACTATGGTTCTATATTTCTCTATTCACTATACAATATATATACTACTGTATATTCTATTCATTATATTTATGTGGTCTATTGAGTGCATGCAGCCATTTTTGTATTCCAAAGGAACCCAATGCTGTTTCAGGTATAACTACTGTTTTCTGTTTTCATGTATAGTTTATTTTTCTAGAGATCCTCATAGGGGTGATAAGATCTTCCATTTTACTGGGCTTCATGATATAAGACTATTGGAAAGCCTTATTGGGTCAACTTTGGGCAGCTAGAAGCTAGTCTACATAGGCTAGCATTGTCGTCCATTGGCAGGTTGCAGCTAGGCTCATGTTCCCTACAATCTGTACTTTTTCTTTGATTTTCTCACCACCAATTTCCTGATCATTGAGCAGCCCCATCTTTATAAGCACATACACATTTATAAGCGTGATCACAGCAAAATGTACACATGACCAAAGCATGCAAGTCAGCAGGCCAGTGTCGTGAACTTGGAACTGTTGTTTCCCATCAACTCAGGAAAGCAAAACACTGTGCTGTGGTGTTGAGGAGAGGGAGAGTCTGCAAAGGCAGTGGGCGAGAGAGAGAGAGAGAGCGAGAAAGAAAGAGAGAAAGAAAGAGAGAGAGAGAGAAAGAACGAGAGAGAGAGAGAGAGAGAGAAGGCAAGTCAGCGAGGCGAGAAATTCATGACATGTAGTATACAGCCTGAAATTAAAAAAAAATATCCCAGCAACTGGGAAAAGCAATGATTTAAGACTGAGACTGCACAAATTTTATTTGAGGGGGCGTTGCCCC
>OMKK01083726.1:0-22285 GCA_900302305.1 Polymixia japonica | reverse complement strand
TTTCTTCTGATCACAGACAGTCTGCGCGCTAAATTCAAAGTGGAGGTTCCTTTCTTGGACAAGCAGAGATTTCTACTTAACAGTGTCAACGCTGCAGACAGACAGGCAGGATGAAATCTACTCGCACCTACATCAGACTCACTGATCAGCTGTGATGTTGCCGTTTTTTCTGTCCTGACTCCATACTGTTAGTTCGCGAAAGTCAATTGTGCGTCAACCTCTCCAAAAGAACCGTGACCTCCAACAGGCGCTGGTATGCGCTCAGCTGTCGCAGTGATTTGGTTTTCCTTATGCCCGTACATTACATACGTATGATTTGTAGTTTTGTTTTTTTTTTGCTTGGAAGTAAGCTGGAGTTAAAAGTATTGTTTGGTGAGATGAAGTAATATTCCTATGGATGGAACAGCGCGTCTGTGGTTACTTGCGGGTTTATGTCAGGTAAGACCTACAGTACCTTCAATCCTCTGTAAAGCAATTTATGTCTCTACATTGCCACGGAGGACAGTGCCATTAACCTCCCCCCTCACATTATTCATGTATCTTGCCGGTGCACAGTAACTGTAGTTAAAACACATGAAATCATATTGTTAAACTACTTGGCAGGTGACTGTACAAATCGTGCTTTTACCTCTATTTAAAAAAAAAAGTGCCCGTTCAAAACATATCCTAGTCCTAATTCGTCCCCCTGTTCCTTAGGTTGTTATGCTGACCTGTGAGCAACATCAACACCCTGTTCTGATTGAAGTTGTGTTTCCGCACGTCCCCTCCGGTCAACAGCCAGAGGGCTACACGGTCGCCTGCAGGACTGCAAACAACCATATGGTCAGAACCGGGCCCGGTTCCACGAGGGAGCATGAGGGGCAATCCAATTTGTGCATTTTTAAATCCTTGCTTTTCCCCATTTGCTGGGATTTGTTTCATTGCAGACTGTTGAATGAACGAATGGATTTCTTGCCTATCCTGTCTGCAGGATACAAAACTTACAAAACTTACAAGTTCACAAAACTAGCCTACTGCCAACTTACACACGTTGATCATGTTTAAATATTGTAATCAGATTTTAAAAACACACACACGCATATGTGTCCCCTCTATAATATCAGATGTCCCCTCAGTTCTTTATTTTTGTAACCGGGCCTGGCCAGAACACACAGATGGCAGAGATACGAGATTGTGGTTATACCATGTTTTGCTATTGCAAAGAATGACAGTTTATTTAGTGTGAGAAGTCACACCTTTTAACACTTCCTCTGCAGGTGTTGATTGATACTATTGGACACTCAGCATGCTCTCCTGACTGCAAGTTGTCACTGCGAATGGTTGAAGACCCAGGAGGATATAATATTACACTGAGAGCCAACAGAGATGATACCATGCTGGAAGCAAAGACCTTTCACTTTAGTAAGTGCTGCGACCTCTGACCCTAAACATCTTGATCCCTGTGGTGAAAGATGACAAGGAAAAATGTCATACTTTATTAAGGTGACAAACTGAGTTTTGAGGTTTGGTACATTGTTACATAAGAATGCTAACTCTTTCACTTCCTCTCCTCTCTTTGTCTGTGTTTGTGGTTAGCTCCAGTCTCCCTCTCATCCCTCCATGTAGACAGTACAACCACCACTGCTGTCCTCATTTGGAAACTTCAAAGAGGACAGAGCCTTTCTGAACTAAGTCTGTACAACACCCAGACACAATCTGTCACACACATCTTCCACATTAACTCATCAAAGACACAATCCCAGTTCAAGGTGAAAGGTCTTACGCCTGGGACGTCCTTCAAGGCCATAATTGTGGTGACCACATCCCTCACACACCTTAATGTGACTTTGAAACAGAGACTCAGCATTGGCATGGAAACAGGTACAATACACACACATTTACACACAGACACGCGTGCACAACACCACTGACTGACCACAAGTTGACCATCACTGTTAAGATTTACCGACTGTAAGTGGACTGGGGTCGACTGTGAGTTGATAATCACCCTTGTCTCCAGCTCAGTGCGCCATTGGCTGGTTGGCCAATGGGAGAAGCTGTTACACTGTGAGTAGGAGGGGCTTGGCCTGGGGTGACGCTCAACACAGCTGCAGAGACCTAGCGACGGGAACTCACCTGGCTGACCTGCAAATCCAGGAAGATCTTGTCTTTATGTCCTCTCATTTGCTCACCCACAACAACCTGCTGCTGCTGTGGACTGCACTCAACGATCAACAGGTAGTCTAACAATAGACACACAATCCCTAAAGCTACTATGTGCAAAATGTCTATGTTATTTTATGTTGAAATAACATAAAAAGACTGTGTGCTATGTGAAGGTTTAAAATTCAAGCTTGTTTTAAACTGACGGCTTGTTGTTGTGATTCCCCTTCGCTATCAGCAGCGACAGAAGCACATAGCAGCTTTAACCTGAATAGTGTGAAATCTCTTCCTTTACAGCATGATGAAATTCAAGTCCTGATGAGCAATAGTGGAGTTTATTTTAAAGGTGATGTGCTGGCATTGTATGGTTTACTTTATAAACAGGAAAAGTTCCAAGGAACGAGTCACTCCTTAGAGAGCTGGGTTTGTATACTTTAAATCTGATGACTGTGCAGCTGATGATGTTTTGTTGTGTATATAGTACCCATTTGTGCACATACTCATGGTCTCCCTCCTCTACCACTGCACAGGAGGAGGGCCAGCCTCGATGGTCTGATGGCTCAGCATACAACAAGACCAACACTGTGACATCATCACTGCCAGCCAATCAGACAGACTGCTTTGCCCTTCAGAAGAACGCTACAGGACCAGGATACTTTCTTACTCCATTTTTCTGTAACATCCCCTTACCCTTCATCTGCCAATACCAGAGTAAATAACCAGTACAATACACCTCTATTAATACAAATTGGTGCGTTTAAATTATTTGACTTCTTATTTAACTTGTGAGCAGGCTGCTATGATTTGAAAATAGGCATTTAACAATAACTGTACAATTCTTACAGAGGAATAGTTTTTTCAGATTTCTCGTTATTCTTTTGTTCTCTTGTTGACAATTTTAGAATAAATAACTAGCGCAATTCACTTTTCGTAGCTAAACTCAACCATACTATTTGTGAGCATTTCCTTTTTTTAAAGCTTTTCTGATGTGCACTCTCTTTTTCTCTCCCACAGCTCCTCCAGTCCCTGCCTCGTTCTCCTTCACCTTGGTGCAGGTGACAGAGCAAGAGGTGGAGCTTCGCTGGAGCGACCTCTCACCCTTGAACTCCGTTGACCAGTCTGCCCCTCAGATCTTCCTGCAGTACCAGGAGGAGGCGAAATCCAAACTGAGAGAAAAGGATAAAGGCAGAAAGAGTAACAGCAAACAAGCTGATGAGGCTGAAGAGGTGACGCAGGCGCACAGCAGCATTACTAGAACGGTGCGTGTCCCGGTCTCCATCTCCTCCCGAGGCGTGACTCTGGCAGGTCTATCCCCAGGGAATGTTTACTCCTTCTCCCTTCGAGCCCATCACCCTGACAGCTTCTCCTGGAGCTTGGGACAAACACTCACTGCATATACTAGTGAGTCTGTTGACACTCAACATACACAAACACATACACAAGCAAAGCAAAACAATAGTCTCCATGTTGCTCTGATAAATATGACTTCCATTTATGCTCTGTTCCTCACAGGACCTCTTGCTCCACAGAACATCACAGTTGGTCCCATTACAGTCAATCAGATTACTGTTCACTGGGTACTTCCAGACTCTCAGGATGTCATTGGATGGACCTTTGTTGTCTGGTATATGGATATGTCCTCTGGACAGGACAGGATAGCTGGAATGGCCAACATCTCCAAATCACTGCAAACATACACTGCTGTGATAGGAGGGCTGGAGTCATACAGGAAGTACAGTGTCAGAGTTTACAGGGTGACTGAGCATGGGATTGAGAGCTGTGGACAGGCACCTCTGACCATCCATACTGGTGAGAGAGTTATGTTAACACTTATGTCGCTTTTTCATTGCACAGTACTGGCTCGATTCGACTCGCCTTTTTTTGGTTTTCCATTGGGCATAGTACCCGGATGGTACCTGGTACTATTTTTGGTATCACCTCCGCCGAGGTTCCAAGCTGAGGCGATACCAAAATGTGACGTAAAACCACTGTAGACCGCTGATTGGCCAGAGAGAATCGTCACTAGCGCAACACGGGACATCCTGCATCCGCCATGTTTAAATTGCGAAGCTATTATAGCAGCCGCAAGCATTCACTGCTACGACTACCTACTCATTCGCATTTGCAACGATTTGACTATTGGAACTATTAGAATTAATTATTAGAAATGCCAACCCGAAAATCCAAATCTGTCTCTTTGCTGGGGCAAACAACCACATACCGAGAATCAAGGACACAATCCCTTCGATATCCTCCATTGTTCCTCTGTGTGTCGCGTTGAAGACGACATCATGGCGGTTTCATGCGGCGTCGCTATGGCGACCAGCTACAATCACGGGGTACTATTTGTGCGGTGGAAAAGGAAACAAAGTGAGTCGAGTCGAGTCGAGCCAGTACTGTGCAGTGGAAAAGCGCAACAGTTACAGTTACATGTTTCTGAATGTGTATGTATATTACTAGTATTTCATAAAGTTATAAGTTAAGTTAAAATAAAAAAAGATACGCAATGCATCTCAGACATTTACTAAAATGTAATCTTGCAGTTGAAAGAACCATCAATACTGTTTGACAACTAATAATGACAGGTGTGTTTTATGTATCTGTTAGCGGTGAGCGCCCCTAGTGGTCTGGAGGTGTGGAGCGCGGGGGAAAACTTGACAGCCTGCTGGACCTGTCCAACTAATAACCCTCCAGATGGTTATTATATCACATCCCGCCCTCTCAACCGCCCCAGCCCGACTCCAAAGTGGATCGGCAAGTCCAGTCCCGGTGCAGTCTGGGTAAACGAGTCCGTGTGCGTTGGTCTGGGCGTGGTCACGCCAGGCCAGACCTACAAGGTGGGAGTGGTCTCTCAGAGAGGAGAAGACAAGAGCCAAGAGACCAGTGTTGTGCACACCACAGGTAAGAGAGACAGGAGTTTAGCCTTTGAAAATGCGGTGAGGTCGTGACTCCTTCTCCTGTGCTAATCGTTTCTTTTAACACCTGTGTCTATTTTTCGTTCTCGCCCTTCTGTGCGTGTATCTGTCCGCAGACCCCGGGGCGGTACAGGTAGCAGTGCCTTTATCAGTGGACACAAACTCGGCGCTGCTTCACATCCAGAGGCCTCGGCTCGGTCTAGTTGACGGGGTCAAGGTATGCCTTTGTCAGGGAGTGTGTGACCAAGCGTGTGACTCGGCATGCGAAGACATATGCGAGTGGCACCCTCTCCCTGTGGGCGCCAACATGGTGACCCTTAGCAAGCTGAGTCCAGGATCAAAATACCAACTCAAGGTGTACAGCACCAGTCGAGAACAGACCGGACCCGCTTACTACACCCACTCCATTAGAACAAGTGAGTTGCTTTTTAAAAGCAGGCATGTGTGCATGCATACGCACATACACACAAACACGCACACATGCACATGCACACACTAGCCACATCAACAATTAGAATAATCTGTTCAGTTCTATTTCCAGAAAAGATAAATCAGGCATCTTGGCATGATCGTAACGTTGTAATCTTTCCCTAAACCAAGGCTAATTAGAGCCTTCAATATGTTTGTTTGTAAAATAATTACAGTACTTGATATGTGTGATATGGTTTTTGACTGTAGGCCTAGCCCCTCCGACAAGTGTGAGGGAGGGTGTGGTGACAGATTCTTCTGTCGAGCTGCTCTGGGATCCAGCACCAGGACTGGCGCACAGCTACGAGGTCACCTGCCTTGATTGTGACCAGTTTCTCATGGTAACCTAAAAAGTCATTATTTTTTCATAACGTGACATGTAAATGTATTTAGTGGTGATTTAGTAGCCTGAACGTCAGAGAAGCTTGTTAGGGTCAAAATTCAAGTCCCAGGCACTCACTTTCTAGCCCTGCGAATATTTTCACGGTTGTCTCTCCCATGTGCGAGTGTGTGTTTGTAACCCTCTCCCTGACCCCTGTGACTACTCTCCTTGGCCACCGCTGTAGGAGTCACGATAGGCTGTTTTGTTACTAGGTCAACTTTCCTCGTTATGTTAGCAAATGATTTCTGTTTTCTTGTTATGTGCGGATTAATACAGGTGCAGAAGGTGTTCAGTCAGAGGGCTGTGTTTTCTAGTCTGACTCCAGGGAGGCTCTATCACTTTGCAGTACGGACAGAGAAGGAGTCCTACGCAGACAGCCCCCCTGTCACTATCAACATCACTGCAGGTAGACACACACACACACACACACTCACTCCTCCACCTTTCTCCTCTAATTGGTACGTGTGGTATTTTGTATGTGTCAGCTCCTAGTCAAGTGGAGGTGTCTGTCCTCAATAAAACGACATCATCTATAGCCATCAGTTGGAGAGTGGTTAGGGGAGCCATCAGTTGCTTCATCCTGTCAATCAAAAACAAAACCTCCAATCAACAGTTGAGCCTCTTTCCCGAAGAGCCCAGGTTGGTTTCACTTTATCATCCAACCATAACTGGGATGACTGCATCTCAATCAAACAATCACCATGATCATCATTTTGCTCTGATTGGACAATGTTTATATAGCCATTGTACAGAAACTATCACTGTCCTATAACACTAAAATCACATGGTCAAAACACAGGTTATTACAGAGATGATCTTGTGCTGATGGGATGACGTGTGTGTTCACAGAGCTTACACTTTTAAAGGCCTTGCTCCTGGAAGCCAATACACCATTGATGTTATTAGCACCAGTGGTGAGCGGAGGAGCACACCAGCTGTTATTATCCTTAATACCAGTGAGTTATAGATCTCAGCACTCATACAGTGCACATACATCAAACATATTGGTTTTGAGAAAGATAGAGAGAATGATTTCACTTGCAAAAATGAGTGTAGCTGGAAGTAATACATTATTGTTATTATGACAGGGGATGATAGTGGAACGTACCGTAATTCAACTTAGTATGTTATGTTGATGTTTCTTTGATTTCAGTTTATCTTGATACTGATAATTATTAAACTGATAATTATTGTTATTATATTGTTATGTCAGGAGAGGGTAGTGGCATGTAATAAAGCTTAACAACTGTTATCAGGAAAATCTTATAAGGAGTGCAGGTTAAAGGTTAAACCACGAGGGGTCCAGCCAAACAGGAAATTATATTTTCTTGGTTTATTTTTAGATTACAGATAATATTGCCTAATGTTACTATCACACATTGATACACACCTCAAGGTAGAAGAATCAGATGATTGCATATTAGATCTCAGCAATCTCCCACCTCCACCATCGCCTCTGCTGATGCAGACTGACCATATAAAACCCAAAGTCACTTAACGCCCCTATTCAAACACATAACGACCAAGTATCAGTGATGCAGATGTGTCGGTACACCGTATTACATGCTGACTGCTGTTTGTGTCCAGTCCCAGAGGTGCCACAGGAAGTGGTGCTTGCAGAAGAGGTCATGACCTCTGCTTTTGTCAGCTGGAGACCACCGCCGGGACAGGTGGAAGGGTATAAGGTGGGATGGGTGCATTGTTTTGTTTTGGGTTTTTTTGCTCAATATATCTAACAATCGAAGAAGATGGAGTTTGCAAGTTTACGCGTACATATTTACTATAGTAACTGTAGTAATGGAATTTATGTACCATTTGTCTCACACACACACACACAGATATGCACAGTTATTCAAAATGACTTCTTTCTACGAGGAAGCGGCCTTTCTGGGTCAGGTTCCACACTCACCTGTGGACTCCTAACGAACACACACAACATTGCCTAGCAATTGTCGTCAGCTCGGCACAGCTTCGGTTACCGGTGCTTTAAATATGTATGACCTCCTAGGAGCCATGGCCAGGAAGAATGACCAAGCACTCTACGCACACACACATGTAAACCCCCGCTTACAGGAACATCAATAAATGGGAGAAATTTGTAGATGCACAGGGTATACAAAGCAGAACAGCTAAATATTTTCAATGACAGCAGTTAGAGTTGGAATTGTGTTTTTCAAGCCCCGATTAGGTCTCTGATAAATGATGCATGCCTATCTTCATGTTTGTATACCTTTCAGCTGGTGTTTGGCCTGCTATCGGTGGACCGGAGCTCATGGCTTGAGGTGCTTGTCCTCCGTACCAGTTATGAGATCAGGGATTTAGTCCCTGGGTCAGACTATGGTGTCAGCATCCATAGCATGCTGGGCTCGGACACCAGTCAAGCAGTCTACAGAGAGTTCAACACACGTAAGACACACACACACACACACACAGACATAGATAGGCCGACAGAGAGACATACAGTACACACACACTTATGCACGCATGCACACACACACAGGCTTACTGTACGGTCCACAGGGAGAAGCTTATCATAAGAGAGGACGCTCCTTTTGAAAAGTACTTTCTTATTCAGACTATAGTATCCGCATGACATTATCTCAGACAGTCACTGATTATAGAGACTACAAAGAAACAGCTACATTGTGTCCTAAATAATAAAATGGCTTGTGTTGTGTTCTCAAGGCCCAGCAGGAATATGCGCCCTCCGTCTACTCAGTGTTAACTCTTCCTCCGCCACTGTGAGCTGGGAAAATGCCTTTGGCCAGTTTGACTTCCACAGACTCATTCTGGCCAACGCCTTGGCCTTGCGCACGCTCACAATACCGAAGGAGGAGCGCGTTGCCGTGGTCACAGGGCTGAGGGACGGCTGCAGCTACAATGTGAGCGTGGAGAGAGCGAGAGGTGCGGTGACGGGGAGCGCTGCCTTTCTGACTGTAACTACAGGTAGAGGACAGTCCAACAGCCGCACCAGTCAACACCCACGTTAACTCACCCCCATTGCCTCTTCATTGAATTACAGATAGAAACTTTCTCCACCTCTCTCTCTCTCTCTGCCCGTCTCTCTCTCTCTCTTTCCCTCTTGTGACCTTCGTGAGTGCCAACTCGTGTACGAGGAGTGTGCGCGGTGAATGTGTCCGCGCGTGCGTTCTCGCTGCGTTGGGTGAAGTCGGAGGGGTGTGTGGAACGGTACCAGGTGAACCTGCAGCCCGACCAGGGGAAGGTCACGGTGCACCCCGCGCGTGATGGATACGTTCAGGTAGACATGCACAAAGACCGTTAACTAACTCAAACAAACACACCACACCACACCCACCTGAAAAAACTGGGGCTTTAATGAATTTTACATACTTGGGTTGTAGCCTAATAATTTGGACGGGAAGAAACTGACAATAATGGAACTGCCCCTCTTATCTCTTAGGGGTGAATTATGAAGAGCTTATGGCAGACTCTTTGCTTCAGCATTCATACACATATTCATAAATACCATCAGTAACCACTCCTATCTTGTCCACAAATACAGTATATCAGTATATTATCGGGAGCAGTGGTGGGAGGAGACCAGCTACTGTAGAGCTAGACCTCTAGCTGAGTTATGATACTCAATACACATTCGCATAGACACACACACACACACACACACACACACACACATGGTCTCTCCTCCCATTCTACAGAGTCCCGCCCCATACCAGCTCTTCTCGGCTGCCAGGTGTCAGATACCCCCCAAATGTAACCTTACACACCACACGCGCACACACACACACACACACACCTACGTACACGTACAGAACACAAGGAGCACATAGTTGAGTAATAGATCTCATTATTTATGAGGTTAGCCTCATGAGCTCAACCCTGAATCATTCATTTGCTTAAGCAGCTCTCCCGAGAGAGATACAGAGAGAGAGAGACCGGAGGGAGAGCGTTAGCCTCGTGCTAATGAAAAGACCCAGTGCCCTGCAATACTCTGACCCTCACTGGCTAACCACTAACCTTTGGAATACCTCAAGACCAGGGCACGCCATCACTGCCTGGACAACTAACCCTGTGACCTACCTCCGCTAGCCAGCTAGCCTGCTGTCTCTGGACTTGCATCTTCTCATCTCGGTGGATTAACCTGTAGACCACCGCTACCCTTTACACACTAACTACAGATGCTTCTCTATTGGCAAGGCCTCTGTATCCCCCCATCTGCTGTCTCTAACCAAAGCTAACCCTGCTATCCAGCATGGCCCTCTCTCTCACCCTGCTCCTCATGCTCTGCTTGGGACAGGCAAACTCTCAGGTAAGAATTCCGGACTTCTGGCATACCTGTACACTCAGATATACAGGCTCGGGTATCCATAAACATGTACGTACACACACTCAGAGGTACGACTGCTCTCTTACCTCACGTAGGTACACTTGCACACGCTATCTGAGGTGCACGGACACGCATCGTATCTGGCACATTTGAAATGTTTGCAGACACTGTGACGCACTTTTACGGGGAAATAGACTGCGCTCCGTTCTGACACACGTAGGTACTCACTACAGTCACAGGATAGACACATAGGGTGCAAGAGAGATGCCAGCAAACACGCCCCGCTAACGGATACCAGAGATTTGCTTTCCATTCAGGACTACCCGCACCTCACCCACAAACCCTCAAATTGCGTCTCGCGGTTAAGGGTTTTATGGTTTCCAACTCGTGAAAGGGTGGGGCAATTGTACTGCATGCGCTACCGCGTGGATTTCAGAAGGCTGGGTGACTTTCGGGGTGAGGTTCAACGATGTTAATTTGGTTTTAGGTGTACAGTTGCAGCTGGGGAATTCAGGGGGAATGCTCAGAATGCCGAGAGAGGTCACGGCTGGGTTACGTCAATAAGCTGGCGTTCTGCTGTCGTGTCCCCGGTGCGTTTGGTGCCACCGGGCGTACGCGTGCCTCGCCGCTATGTGGGTCTGTGTTTTGTTTTCTCCCAGGCTGATGTGGTTGGTGTGAGTCCAGGAACACAATTCACCGTCACCGTCGCCGCAGCCTCCTCCCCCAATATCAGCCCTCCAGTCAGCCGCATTGTCAACACCAACCAGAGTGGTGAGACACGCACGCGCGCGCGCGCGCACGCACACACACACACACACACACACACTCAAACGCACACACATCTGTATTTCTTATTATTGGCATACGCTATGCTGTACTCTTGAGGGTATTATTATGGAGCGTTCAAGTTACAACGTGTTCTCTTGTGCCCTCTGCTGTTTAACTCAGTATCTGTATGACACGCACACACACACACTGTAGTACTTCCTTTTACTCTGCGGGGTGTACGTGCGTCGCTGCACATGCGTGCAACCGTGTGCGTCTCCATTCCCTGTTTAATTCCTCTAAGGTAACATTAGCCTGGGCTTTTGAACTGCAGGATGAATGGGTCTGCAGTGAATGTCAGTGAAATGCCACTGCAGTGTGAGGCCTTATTCATCAAGGTCTGGTGTGTGTGTGTGTGTGTGTTTGTGCACTCAGGATCAGTCCACCATATACAACAACGCTATTCTTCTGACAACTCCACCACTATGTTCAGTTGACTCTTGATATAGTCGGGTTATTTTTCTAAAGATTTCTGTGGTATTTCTGCTTTATTAATGTTATAGTATGAGAGAGAGAGAGAGAGAGAGAGAGGTTTTCAACTGGATTAAAACCTATAATTTAACATTGATTCTGAGGCAGTACAATACACAGGTTAACTGTGTTATGTAACTGGTTAAATACATTTTCTAGCTATTAAACAACTCTCCTCAACTCTTTGTCTCTCCTCTCTCCCATCCTGTCCTTAACTGCTTTCTCCTCTCCTCTCCTCTCTCCACTCTTTACCTCTCCTCTCCTCTGCTCTCCACTCTTTACCTCTCCTCTCCTCTGCTCTCCTTCCCTCTACTTCCTTCTCTTCTCTTCTCTTCTCTTCTCTTCTCTTCTCTTCTCTTCTCTTCTCTTCTCTTCTCTTCTCTTCTCTTCTCTTCTCCTCTCCTCTCCTCTCCTCTCCTCTCTTCTCTTCTCTTCTCTTCTCTTCTCTTCTCCTCTCCTCTCATTCCCTCCCCTCCAGTTCTTGGTCCACCATTAGGTCTAGAAGGAGAGAGGGTGGGGTCTAATGGTATCCTGCTCTCCTGGACCATGCCTGTTGACGGCAACTCCATTCTCGCATACGTCATCAGGTAATACTTTGCTGCTTTAATTCGAAAATTGTCATGCTGCGTCAGTCCGCGTCTGTTTGCGTGGTGCGAGTCGGCTTGCGCGTCTCAAATTCTCTGTACGACACATCTAAGCGACAACAAAACGTGTTATGACATGTGCCTTTACTGCACCCCACTGCATCCTTAGTCCTGTCTCTCTTATCAGTGTCTCGCAGGAGTCTCGAGATGATTATCTTGGGTAACATTTAATTTCTTCTTCCAGGTACAAGGAGGTGTGCCCTTACCCCGACCCCGCCTTTACAACGGTGACCAAAGGCCTGGACGTACCGGAGACACTGCTCAACGACTTTACTCCAGGGTCTACCTACAACATTCAGGTAACACAGACGTACACAGGAACACATTCATAAACGTATTCATGTGCATCGACGCGTACATAAATAGATATACACACATATACACGCCCAAAGAAGATATTTTTGCAAGTCAAGAAAGTTGCAGTTTGTCGTAAAACAGTAAAGTAACATTTAGTTTTAACAAACTGTGCAACTTTCTTGACGTGCAAAATTATCTTTTAAATTGACAAACATCATGTGTGTAATTCATGGCACAATTCAAACAGGATCAAAGGATTATTTGTCTCTCGTCGTCGACTACTGTACATATTTTTTCCGAAATAAGGTCCCATGGGGGACAGCGGAAGGGGAGGGGCTTAGGCTCTCTATTCCATCCCCAACAAAAACGTCCATGGAAAATGTTGTGTTATCATCCTATTCTGAAGCGTATACATACATTTCTTACAGCTCTCAACATAAATGTATAGTAGGTACATAATAGCGTGAGCATTTGAGCATTGCAGGTGTACGGATCTGTCCAGCCAGAGCCGATCCCATTGGACCAGACTATTCTCTTAATCTGGCTGAATAATTGATCCTGATTGAATTATTGATCAGGTAAACAGATCTATGGATAGCCCATGTTTCTTTCCACTGCCTGTTGTCATTGAGCTTGAATGAGATCACGCTTATTAGTTTTCAGTTCATTGACCCACAATGACTTTCATAGAGATGGATTATATGCGAGAGAGAGAGAGAGAGAGAGACACACACACACACAGAGTGATTGTAGCTGTGAATGTGCCTGAGTGCGTGTGTGTGCACGTGTCATGTTACTACATCTGACCTGTCAGTGTGTGAGCCCACTAAAGCGTACACAGAGCTGAGCTGACGAACGACATCACGCAGTCTCCATTTTTTTCCACCATCAAGTGTGACTCATTGTATTCTCCCAATTTCTTTCAACAATCGATTTTTGTGTTTGCGTTATTTAATCCAGCCAGTTTTTACATGTACTATTTTATAATATACTTCACTATAAACATGTAAAAAAAAAAAAAAGACCGGCGAAAATGAATATATTTTTGGTTTGACAAGAATTTTTTAACAATCCTCCATCTGAGTGGTTCACCGTGTTCCATATGCTGTTTGCACTGTTCTTTGGTGACATGGTGTATACAGGTGTATTGTTGTTACTGGGATCAGTGAATCACCTCTCACCGTGTGTTGTTCCAGCCCTGATCACTACTGGAGATAAACACTTAATCTGGGTCCAATGAAACCGTTCTATTGACACGGCCATGAATTAATTATTACAAGTAATATCTTTCAAACCCTCTTTCTCTCTCTCTCTCTCTCTCTCTCTATCTCCACCCCTCTCTCCAGGTAGCAGCAATGAATCCAGCTGGCATTGGTGCATACAGCAAATCTTTGTACATTAAGACCGCTGAGGCCCGTGAGTATCCATGAGTACACACACACTCTTACGCACGTGCATACACGTCCTCACGCATTCTCATCTCAGATTTTAAAGCACAATATTGTGTTTGTGTGTGTGCATGTGTGCCCAAATTGTGTGTACATGTGTACGCATGTATGTGTTTGTGTCTCTATGCAATCCCGCAGCCCCTGGCCTGGTGACCAATCTCACGGCATTCGCTGAGAACCATTCCTTCGTGGTGGTCAAATGGTTCTTGCCGCGCCGCATCAACGGCCTAATCACCAAGTTTGCAGTCAAAGCTAAACACGCCCGTACCGGGCTGACGGTCCGCATGCTGGAGCTTAACGCCGAGGACATCATGACGGGAGCGCTACCTCACTGCAACGTATTTAACTCTTCACCGCCTCTCTCTGCTCTGCTTTACCTTCATGTTCTCTCGCCCCTACCTCGTGTTTCAGTAAAACCATCTATTTCTTCTTCATGTCCAAGAGTTTCTCTTCCTGATATAGCAGTCGTTCTGTGAAATAAATTGCATTGGTCTCATAGTATCAATTCAGATATTACTATATACTACTAAACCACAACACAGACCCCCCCACAGGAAAGGGTAAAAACATGAATGTTCTCGGATACACGCATCCTCCTGCGTGCGTCCTACATAGTTTCCATTCGTGTGTGTTTAGGATGCAGCCGACATTCTGTCGCGCGGGACCCCCAGTCCGTCAGAAGTGACGGCCTCCTCTCCTCCCATCACCCTGTCAGCTGTGCCCCCTGCGGCCTCCTGGAGTGTCCCCATATCAGTAGGAGTGGACCAGTTACGGCCCTACACAGCCTACCTCTTCGAAGTGTCCGCCTTCACTTCTGATGGAGAGGGCCAGATAGCTTCTACTATGGTCCGCATGCCGGAATCAGGTACGTGTACTGCACTGCGCGTGGAGATGAAGAGAAAGATATACAGCGTTCCCATCGGTCATGGAATTTCTGGACCATCATGGAATTTTAAAAAGTCTATTCCAAACATGGAAAGTCAGGGGATTTTATAATTTGTTTGGGGCCAAGTCATGGAATATCTGGGAATTTTGTTTGTAGCATGTTTAAATTTTAGTTGCCGTTTATCAAAATGTAATATTTTCCATAATGCGTTTGCCGTATTGCGTGAATGGTTGTTATGGTTACTTGATTTTTCCCGCTTCCCGCTTGTTAATAACTGCTCAGCACAAAGGCGTCCTGTTTTTCCGTTCATTATAGGTCATGGAAATTCAGCTTTTTAGTCAGTGAAAGTCAGGGAAAATTCATGGAATTTGACATTTGACTTAGAGTGGGAACCCTGGATATAGCTAAACTTAGCCTTCATAGGGTTTAGCTGTTTACCTCTAACATTAACCTAAAACATAACTTTGTGTTTATGTGGTCAAGGATGATAAAAATGATTATAAAAAGAAAGCTATGAGAAGTCTTGCTTTAGTAATGCTTATAGTAAACACTTATAGGATACTGTTGGTATCCTGTTATCTATGGCAGAACAAATTTAAGCACTCAAGGGTTATCAGCACATATATGGAAAAATAAATCCTCTGTGTGTGTGTGTGTGTGTGTGTGTGTGTGTGTGTGTGTGTGTGTGTGTGTTGCAGCCCCAGAGGACCCTCCTCAAAACCTCTCTATATGGAATGTTACATCCAAGTCCATGGCCATGTCCTGGGACCCTCCCTCTATTGTCACGGGAAGATTCACCTACATTGTCTACCTCTATGGACCCACAGGTCTCACACACACACACACACACACACACACACTGAATCCTGCACTGAATTCATATTTGCACAGACTCACAGCTAAGCCCCAGTTCACAGAACGTTTGGTTCTTTTTTTTTTTCGTCCAGGATATATGTACGAGAACAGCACAGTAGACTTGCGGTTTGCTCTCTCTGGTTTGAACCCATACACTAAGTACAAAGTGGCGGTCCGAGCCAAATCCTTCGGGGAAGTGGGTCCAGAGGTGCATGCCGATGTACTCACACCTGCCGAAGGTAACAAATGCACACGCATCTTTTATTTTTTACATTCAGATCATTTCCATTTTGGACTATTGAGAAACTTAAAATGCACGGTCTGCATAACTTAGTCAATATTGCTTCACTGATGTATCAATGCGTGTGCTTGTCTTTCGCGTTCGCCTGTGGTTGCCTCGTGCCTATGTCCGTGTTTGTGTCTTTGTGTGTAGCGCCAAGTGCAGTGCAGCACCTGATGGCGGTTGCCGAGGACTCCGTTTCCATCCGCGTGACTTGGAGAAGTCCTGCCCAGCCCAACGGTATGATCACCCGGTACAGACTACAGGTCCTGGATGGGGACACTCTGATGCAGGACATCACCCTCCTTGGTGAACTGGTAGGGAGATACTCAGATGCTTCAGTTCTGTTGTTGAGCCTGTTTTGGTGAATCAATCCTATCGCATTGGACTATAAATAGTCATACTTGCACTGGACAGTCATACTTGCTAAAGTGTAAGCTAATAACACAATGACAAAAAACAATAAACCCATGGTATTAAAGGATAATTCCGGTAATTTCTGACCAAGACCTACAGTAATCTTCCTATCATCTTCCTATTCCGATGATACAGATCGGTTCTGACCAAAATATCATCAATTGCTTTCATTTGTGTTATGTTCATTAGACTCTTTTGGCTCATGTGAATATGTTTTTCTTCCCTTTAGAGTTTGAACGAGACGGATTTATATGAAGAAAGTACACAACCTCCTGATATCTATGGCAACTCGGGGCGGCGTAAGAGATCGGCTGACCTCAGCCTGACCACCTCTCCACCGGCCTTCACAGCCACCATTTCTGACCGCACGCTGCTCACCAGTATGACCGCTTCCAGCCTCGCGAACTCTGAGCCTGCCAGCTCCGACCGCCACGCCAACACCGACCCTCAACTCGAAACGGTCGACCCCATGGTCACCGAGAGTCCCGGCACCACGCGGCTGACCAGCATGGCCTCCGTTTCTGATCTTCGCTCTGCCTCCACGCTAACATCTGACCCCACGGTCTCAGAGACCTCCGGTCCCTCTCTTACCCTGTTACCCACTACGCCCCCTCCCTACCTGACTCACCAAACACAAACTGAGGATATGACCTCTGACCCCAGCCCTCTAACTCCGACCCCAGGTCAGCCCCGCCTCTCTACCCGCGACGCCGCTTTCACGGGGTACAACCCCGGCCAGACCCACTTCTCAACGCGCACGGCAGCAGTCTCTGGTACCCCAGGAGGTAGAGCACTAACTACAAACTCTAAGCTTTTAACAGTCTTTGCGTCGCTTGGCTACGAGAACTCATAAGAGTGTGCGTGTGTGTGCGTATGCTTGTACACATGCACGCATGTATTCATGAATCCACTGTGTCCGTGTGTGTGTGTGTGTGTGTGTACGTGTCTGTGTGTGCCTGTCGTAGGCGTGCTGGTGAGGGAGGAGGTGGTGGACGTCCTGTCTGAGGAGCTCTCCTACCTGGTGTCAGATCTGAATCCATTCACCGAGTACACCATCAAGGTCACCGCTTCCACGGTCGTGGGAGAGGGCCCCGCCGTACACATCAGCGAGAAGACAAGGGAACAGGGTGGGCGTTATCACTTGTAGTATCATTAACATATATCATTACCTAGCAACACAAAAACCAATATTCTAGAGGTATTTTAAATAGCTGCTGGAGTTCAGATATGTTTTTCTTTTTTTTCTCAATCATATATTTTGACTATGTTTTTGTTTGTTGTTACATCTGTTTCTACCATTATGTATGTGCTGTTCAGTCCCCAGCTCGGTGCTGGATGTATCCTATGAGAACATTACTTCCACCTCCATACTGGTGAGCTGGAACCCACCCCTCAACCCCAACGGACGGATCACACACTACACTGTGTATGGCCTCAAGCTCCACAGCAGTCAGACTCTGCAGAGAGTTACTAACAGCACCAGCATAATGCTGACAGGTAGCAGTTCAGTGCTTTCTCTCGCTGTCTTTGACAAACAGTATACACGCGCACGCATACACACGCACACATACGCACACATACACGCGCACACACGCTCACTCAGGTGCTGTCGTTATAATAGAGCTTCTACAGTCTCTGGTCTCTTGTTGCAGGTTTGGACAAGTATACTGGTTATAAGCTGCGTGTGGCTGCATCTACGGCGGTAGGCGAGAGCTCTCTGTCTGATGAAGACGACATCTTTGTTTTCACCCCAGAGGACGGTGTGTACCGAACACGTGCCGCACACACGCCTCACCAACACAACGGCAATTAAAACAAAGCAAAAACAATGATGTCATCCCTTGTGGTCTCTTGCATAATTATTAATGCGACACTCCCGCCCCAAACCCCCTGGCCCCTGTTGTCTTTCAATTTCCCTGTTCGTCGTCGCAGAGCCTGACTCGCCCCCTGAGGACCTTGCCGTGGTGGAGACCAGCCCCTCCTCCGCCACCCTCACCTGGTGGCCACCGGAGAAACCCAACGGGGTGATCCAACAATACGAGGTCCTCTACGAGAACCAATCCTACTCTGCCGTGTTGAACGCTTCCATTACCAGAGTTACCCTGACCAACCTGAAGCCCTTCTCCTATTACAACGTGTCTGTCAGGGCGTACACACGCTACGGGCACGGCAACCACTCTTCAGACGTAATACACATGCTGTCTGGGGAGGATGGTATGTCTGCGGATGCGCCAGCCCCTTACAAATACAAAAATATTAGACGTTGTGAAAATCCACTGTTTCGTAAGTTGAACAGCGTTCACCCCCTTGTGTTTCCCCTGCCCTCTCCAGTCCCAGGCGGCCCGCCGTACGGCCTCTCCTACGAGTCGGTCAGTCCCAGCGAGGTGAACGTGACCTGGCAGCCTCCGCTGGTGCCAAACGGCGTGATCACCCACTACAGCCTGGAGCTGTGGAACTCCACGCACTACCTCAGCCTCACGTCCCCGACCAGTTTCATCCAGCTCACGCACCTCAGGAAGTACGCGCGCTACCGCGTCATGGTGCGGGCGCACACGCACGTCGGATCGGGAAACCACAGCAGTGAACCCCTCAACGTCACCACGCTGGAGGACGGTGAGAGCGGTGTGGGGAGAGGAGGTTATTGTTTTCAGTGTTTCGGGATTGGATTACGTCACGGTCGACCATCGACTTCAAAAGGGCATTTGATTGGGTCTCGCTTTTCTTTGATCTTGTCCCCTTCAGTTACCCCCCTACTCTGTTCCAGCAAATTCTAATGGTGTTACATCACAGGTTCCTGAGACGCTCCTGCTATCCGGCCGGAGAATTACAAACAAGGGAATCGCCGAAACTAACCCGTTTTTTAATTTCAGGGCAAAACACTCTTTCTCTCCGATGTGTTTCTGATGGCTTCCAGTTTCCTGTGTTGGTAGGCCGTAACAGTTTGTTTTAGACCAACTGGAAAGTTTTTCTCACACATCTCAGCCCCAGACACGCCCCCTGAGCACCTCCATGCCAGGAAACTGTCAGACTACCAAGTAGAGTTGTCATGGGAACCACCACTTGAGGCAAATTCAGACATTCTCTACTACCTTGTTAGAGTTTGGTGAGTTATTTTCACATTTACTTTCATCTGTTTTCTGTCTGGCTAGACAAAGTACCCAGCGTGAATTATCTCTCTGTGTGTCAGGAACGAGACAAACGAGATGTGGCAGAATGTGACAGATACAGCAGTGGTGATCAATGTGGACTCGGAGAGTCGCTACAATGCCTCCGTCTCCAGCTGGACCAAGCTGGGAGATGGAGGAGTGCTGGTATATATCAGTTTTACCACCACTGACGCAGGTACTGGATAAACGTTTCCTTATTTATTCGTTGAATTATTTATTTCATTGTAACTGACAGCTTACCGCCTTACACATAGATCGCATTTCATGACCGTGGCTCCAAACCAAACCGTTAGCAATGCCTTTTAAGACGGGAGTCATGAGGAAAAAATCAAGCAGTTTTACTTTTTGTCTTCCTACCCTTCAGAGCCGTTTGACCCTCCACAGAATGTGTCTTTTGCAAATGTGACCGCCTCCTCTGTCACCTTGATGTGGTATCCACCCACTGAACCCAATGGAATTATTATACACTACTCGATCTACTACTCTGACAATATCACCTTTGCTGAGCAGGTGAGACTATATAAGGCAAGCAGGCTGATGATTCAGCATATTACGCTCCGTGATGATTCTACTATGTCAGTAAGTAACCCCGCCCCTCTCTGTTTCTCTATAGAGGCTACTGGTGTCTACCCTACCTGCCCCTGACCCTCCTGATTCAGCCTTCTCCTACACTCTGACCGGGCTGATAGGAGGTACTAACTACACCCTGTGGATGACCTCCAATACTTTACAGGGAGATGGAGGGGTCTGGAGCCAGCCCCTAACTTTGATCCTACCAGAGGATGGTCAGTCAGACACACAGACACTGTTACACACACACACACAGTGATAGATACAGACACAGAGAAAACACTAGACATACACTGCCTTGTAGTCAGAGTGGGGCTAAGTCTTCATACTTTTTTTCCCAAACTTTTAAACTTCATAAAATTACATAAAAACTCTGCGATTGACAACGTGACTTTCAACCTGTTTATGAAAGGAGATAACTGACATGTCTGGCAAGCTGGCTCCTTTTCTGTCCTTCTGAGACCCTGTACCTCAGGAGACAACCAGTTTGAATTTCCTTTTATTGAACAAGTAGAAAGTTGTCAGGCATTAGACAACGTCAAGTGCCAAAGAAGGTACTGTACATTCTCAGCTGAATAAAACTTGACAGAAACCTTATTTTTATGATTAACACAAAGAGAAAAAAAGAAAGATTGCCATGTGCTGTGTCCCTTCCAAGAAAAGGTTCATAATAACAGAACTAGCACAAGTATCAAGCAGATGTTGCTGATAGTATTGCAGTAATTTCTGTTCTGTCTATTTGATGTTTTCAGTGCAAGCTGGTTTATGGTGACCTTGTATCAAACACATCTCTTTGTTTTTATGTGATTTAGGGAAAAAATGGTGTAGACGGCCTCCTTAAAGTTAGGCACATATAGATATGATGTGTACATTTTGCCTGATAGGCAATGTCTGTCTCTGAATGATTACTGCTTACAGTATACTGACTCTGTATCTCTGCCTGTGCTCTAGCTACTCCACTCTCAGTCAAGCACCGGACCTCCAGAGCACCCCGCCCCTCCCGCACAGCCAAGCCCAGCAGGGGCTCACTTCCCCTGGGCTCAGACCCCCACACACACCAGGCCCCTCTCATCCACTCAATCAACTTCACTGGCCTCTCCCCTTTCCCCTTACCTCCCCCTTTCTACTCTGTGTACCGTGATCTGTATCTGATCTGCGTCTTCTCTGCGCGCCCGGTCACAGCCGAGTGACCGGCGGAGAGGCTGAGGGGATGAACTGTGAACGTGGGTGTGGTCAGGATGAGTATTTTCTGTTCCATGTCTCTCTCTGTGGTTTCAGAGTTTCCCTCCTTAACGTTTCCCTAATACTTTTAATGGGCTGTTTACAGAATGATGTTGTTCCTTTTGTTCATTTTGTTCATTTTGTTCCTTTGTTCCTTCCTTTGTTTTCTATGTTGATGCAGAATTGTCGGGCAATTTCTCTCGTCCTACTCGATGTGCTGTTCTTGATTGTGTTAAATACAATGATGATGACAATGATAACGACTGTGCTTGTGACAATGAGAGATAATGATGATGATTATCTTGATTATGAAGATGAACGATGCACTGTTCATTTGTGAGTGTGTATGGTTGATTGACGGCTTAATTTACAGGTTTGCGTTATAAACCCAAATCCAAACGCACGTTTTCAAGCAGTGCTGGCTATAGCACATTGTTGCACATAATAGTACTAACACTAGCCCTCCTGTCTCCTTCAGTGCCCAATGACCCAGTCCACAACCTAACTGCTCAGACCTTCAGCTCCACGGCCATCGTGGTCAGCTGGGACCCTCCCCAGGAGCCAAACGGCCGTCCCTTCTACCTGCTCACCCTGCAGGAGGCTGGCATCCCCCCGAGCTCCCCCGGGTCCAACTCTGGACTCGCGGCTGTCAACAACACCATCAAAAGGACCATAACGGACACGGTCTCCCTCTTCACCAATCTCAGGAAGTACTTTCCCTATGTGTTCACGGTTACCCCAGCAACCGGTGCTGGCCCCGCCTTCAACCATACCAGCACCATGTACCTGAGAACAGATGACGACAGTGAGTACACTAGCACCAACCTTCCCTTATAGACAAGGACTGTAAAAGGTTGACACATTTCGAAGCTTGACTGCAGATTTGTAGTCGCTCTGTGTACATTATTTGTCACTGTGTGTGTGTGTGTGTGTGTGTGTGTGTGTGTGTGTGTGTGTGTGTGAGTCAGTGTGTTTGTGTGTGAGCATGACG
>OMKK01083725.1:0-17366 GCA_900302305.1 Polymixia japonica | reverse complement strand
TTCACAGAGCAGGCCCTGAGTCACGGCAGCGCTACAGAGGTGGGCTGGCAGCTCGTCACGCATGCAGGCAAACGAACAAACGGGCTGCTGGACCACACAAGAAGGAAATCAAACGTGGCTCAGGATTAAACCAGCCCCTATTGTCTGTTACTAAACATACTGTACACGCATAGTGATGTTGTGATAAAGTGATTAATCAGGGATGTAGAAAGATACCGGGGCCACAATTAGACTCAGCAGGAATAAATTAATTGAATGTTAAATGTTATTTTATCTAATCTAATCTAGTTATTCAATTTAGCACTTAATGAGAGGCTCGTGTTGTATCTAGAGAAAGAACGGCTCCTTGTGGAAGAGCAAAATGGGTTTTCGTAAATCAAGGTCATGTCTTGATCATATCTTTGTATTGTCTACAATTATAACAAGTGGAATTAGTGAAAACAGGTCAACATATGCATGCTTTATTGATTTTCAGAAGGCGTTTGGAAGATTCTCCAGGGCTCTAAAAGCTCTCTACCGCGAGCCCATAGTGTGTGTAGGATTGAATGTAACACAAACTGGTTCCCAACCTCTTCCGGGGTGATTTACCCACAGTACTTACCAGTTTAAAGTTGGATCACATAAACTGAATTATGCAGACTAATATAAATATCTTGGTTTCAGATTATCAAGATAATCTGTATGTAAACAGTTAATTTGGGATTTTTGTTTTGTTCTCCTTTTTCCATATATATGCAATATATGCGTATATGCAATACCAGAAGATTAATGTTTTTTAAAATAGTGGTGTCTTGTAATCCCAAGTGGGATGACAACAGAAATAAAAACTAAAACTAAAAATCTCTTCAATGTTTTTTGTTGTCCAGGTGCTGCTGGTTCAGAAGCAGATGAGTGAGCGGGTCACAGCTCTGGCCCGCTACGACTTCCCAGAGAGACCGCACCAGAACGCACACCTGGACTGTCAGGTACTATCTGCTGCCCGCACAGCGAGTCTGCTTTCACAGACTGTCCCGACATACTCTCCCTCGCCGTTACGATGGTAACAACATCCCCAGAAGGTCACAGGAGGACTGTGGGATTCTGGCCATTACCTCGAAACTCGGAGCGGAATAACAAGTTTGTGTTTGTGTTTGTGGAGGGAGAGAGAGAGAGAGAGTAGGTGATATTAGTGGCAAGACTGCTAAAATGAAAAGGGGACATCTGTGGAATCCAAACCGACATTCACTAAACTCAAAGTGTCGTTTTCTGGGGGGTTTTTGTGGTGGAATGTAGGGTTGGGTAATGAGCTCGGTACTTTTCAGGGTACCGACCGAATTACGTCGGTACTACCGAGTACTGATTCACGTTAAATCAATCGGTCTTGTAGAAATTATTTCTCATAATAATAGTAATGGTAATACAGGTATGAGCACACCCGGGTTTGAACACAGGACATTCTGGTAGGGGAGGGGCAACCTCGGAGTTGCCCCCAAAACCGCCACCTCGCTCGCAGGCGTACCGTTTTATCTATCCTCATTATCATCGTACTGGTACGTGCAGTAGATACGATGTGAAACTACGCCCGTCCCTGTCGACCTGTCCCTGCCAGGTGGAGACGGAGGGTCTGCGGCGCTCCATCCAGAACCTGGGCGTTCTCATCACCACGGCGGCGGTGGGCCACACCTCCGTCGCCACGGGAGAAGGCCTCCGCCACGCAGCGACCGGGCAACATCAAAGCATTACCGTGACGACGAAAGACAAGGTAGTTTATGTGCTATGACAAATTGTATATACAGTACATAATATAATACTGTAGTGAGTTGAAGTCACTTGAGGCAGGGATTTATTTATTTTTTTATTATTTTTTTATTTAATCTAGGCTAAATTGTTTATTTGCTTTAGTCAGAGGATATTGGGGATTTCAATTTATTTATTTTTTTACTCTTTTATAGTGCTGTTTTTACAGCGGCCCTGGTCGCCATGGCAATTAATAAGGCCTATTATCATCAAAGGCAAAACTAGGAGAGACTTGTGATGTTCAAAGAGAAAGAGCCTTAGCTTCTAAAGTAGCTCTAGCCAAGAGCCGATTGGCTGCAAGTTTTCATGCAGTTTTCAATACCTGGGAATGAAGGACCGGCTTGCTTGTGTGTTTGTTTGTGTCTGATAGGAGATAAATGAAGGAATTCTCCTGGGAATTACATTATTTGGCAGAGAGACAGTGACATATGTGGAGCCTGACTGAAAGGGAAAGGCAAGGAAGAATGAGAGAGAGAGAGAGAGAGAGGGAATGATAGAGAGAGAGAGAGATGCAAGGATGAGTGAGTGAGTGAGAGACTAGACAGATAGTAGAAGACTTTTCAGGGAGACAGGGTTTTGTTTGTTTAATTTAAAATCACTAGGATCGTCTGCAGAACTGTTTTGGCTGCTTTTCACGCGTCTGTCATTCAGGACTGGAGGGGAGAAAAGATAAAAGGGATGAACAGTGAAAAGTGCTTTGAAATATAGAGGAAGACTCTGGTAGTGGGACTTGTGGGACTAACATTTAGAATCGGCAAACCTTTCTCTGCAGGATGGCGAACTGGTGCGGACAGGCAACGCCGTTTTAAAAGCCGAGATAACGTCTTCCGACGGGAGCCGCGCGTCCGAGGCCCAGATAGCGGACAATAAGAACGGGACGTACGAGGTGGGCTACACGTTACGCTCCGAGGGCGAGTACTCCTTCGCTCTGTCTCTGTACGGACAGCCGATCCGGGGAAGCCCCTTCCGGCTGCGGGCGGTCAAGCCCTCGGACGTGCTGCAGTCTCCGGACGACGTGAAGAGGAGGGTGAAGTCCCCCAGTGGCACGGGGGGCCACATACGGCAAAAGGCCGTCCGGCGGCCGTCCAGCATGTACAGCACCACCAAGAAGAAGGAGAACCCCATCGAGGACGAGCTCATCTACAGAGTGGGTAAGACAGACGAACCGTCCGTTAGATAAGAAACCAAAGGCCTCATAACAGTCGGACCTCGGTCAAATAGTATTTACAATCACTTTTTATAGTTTATTTTCGCCTGTGCAGGTTTCAGGTGTGTATCTCACTCTACTACCTCACTCCAGTACCTCACTCTACTACCTCACTCTACTACCTCACACTCCAAGTTATAATCCAAGAGCAACCTAAAACTGTTACTATACTATTTTAATTTAGTAAGCATTTTTCTAACCCTCACGTTATAACCGATAGGTGTAGCGGTATTAGAATATTACAGTGACTCATGTAGGCATAGGGCATTCTTCCTTTCATCTTTAATTACTTCTGAGGTCAGCGGTTGCACGATGGGACTTAGGAGATCATTTCGAAATCCAAACGCTGTATTTAATGACTGTGGTTTTTTTGCAGGATCTCGGGGCAGAGAGAAAGGAGAGTTCACCAACCTGCAGGGCATCTCAGCGTCGTCTCATGGCAGAGTGGTGGTGGCTGACAGCAACAACCAGTGTATACAGGTGAGAGAGAGACACAGAGAGAGACACAGAAAGAGAGACGAGAGACACAGAAAGAGACATAACGAAAGAGAGAGAGGGAGGCATAAAGAAAGACAGCGAGAGTGTGTCTGAAAGTGAGAGAGTGACAGAGAGCTGTAGTGTTGCGCTCACACCGAACCTTTTTGGGGGGGGATTTCTCAAAGCGGGCCTCTTTAATCCACCTCGCCGCAGGTATTTTCCAACGACGGCCAGTTCAAGATGCGCTTCGGGGTCAGAGGTCGGTCTCCAGGGCAGCTGCAGAGACCTACAGGTGTAACGGTGGACATGAACGGCGACATCGTGGTGGCTGATTACGACAACCGATGGGTCAGCATCTTCTCTCCAGACGGCAAGTTTAAGGTGAGATTTCCGATCTGTGCAATATCAGAATCTAGAAGTAGGTCACCGCGGCGATGGCTTACAGTGAGCCTGAACAATGTTGTATAGGGTTATTATGGTATGTATTAGGGTTGCAGTCTGGAAATATGTCGGTCTATCCATTTCCATCTATTCCTGTGTGGGGATTAACGAGGGCGGAGTTGAATTTAGTACCGGGTCCTCACCGATTGGGTCCGTGCATCTGTCCGTCATCAGAGGCCTGGCGACCTGGCCAATAAATGTTTTCATCTCATTGCATATCTCCTCCCATAGTTCGAGGCAAATAAATCTATTATTACAGCCTCTAAACAGAACTCTGAAACATGCAGCTGTTATGGAATGTCCGAAAACGTTCAGTTTCTGAAACGTGCCGAAATTGGCATGAAATGTCCGTTAAATGACAGCTAACCCACCCTGGCTCTCTGCCATTTTGGATTGGATAGGTGTTTGTTTACTTGTGGGCGGGGTGTTTTGGGACGAGTTGAGGGCGGGGGCTGTCCCGACCACGCCCACACAACCCCGAGTTCTTTTCAATACAGAGTTTACGTCTGACTTGCGATGTGTGCTATTATAGCTATTGACACATATTTCTGCAACCCGTTCCCTCTCCTTCACAGAACAAGATTGGCGCAGGTCGGCTCATGGGGCCTAAGGGCGTGGCCGTGGACCGCAACGGACACATCATCGCCGTGGACAACAAAGCCTGCTGCGTCTTCATCTTCCAGTCCAACGGGAAGCTCGTGACCAAGTTCGGCGCCAGGGGGACGTCTGACAGACAGTTCGCAGGTGAGGACAGGCCCCGGGGCGCGCGCCGGCGTAGGCTACAAGAGGACCGGGGGCTTATGTTTGCATCAGCTGTTAAAGTAAAGCCAGGGTGATGTATTTCATACGTAGAGTAACATTTTGTGTGATCACCGCACGTAATATCCGGTGTGCTTCATGTGTCACGGCGGTCGACTCCGTGGCTTTTGAAGAGGTCCTCGCGTTTAGGAAAACGCCCGTTTTCAGAACAACCCCGACCGCCCCAGTCTGTTGTCTTCTCTGCTTGTCCTCAATCTCTGACTACCGGTTTTCTTTCCTTCTTTCTTTCTTTCTTTCTGTTCTGTTCTGTTCTTCCTCTCATTTTTCAATTCAGAAAAACTTGGCCCAAACTTAAATAAATCTGGCTCAGTTTTCAGTAAGTATTTAAGTGTGGCCTTGGTACCATCTTGATCCCGCAGTGCAGTGCTGTCTAACCTCACTCCCTGGTAGTGTGTCTGACCTCCTGACAAACTGTTGGATCAATCTGTGCCTGTACAAGAATGATCTGAGATATATGTGTATTCCATCGTCGTAGTCATTATTACTACGAAAGTTATTATTGTAACGTTTTGTCATGTGCATCGTGTTGTATTGTTGGTGTAAAATGAGTATTTTTGATAGTATTAACAGATTTGCGTGTCCAGATTTCAGTGCCCTGATACTAACCATTGTTAATCGTTGTGTAAGTTAAGTGTGTTGACAGGTAGAAAACTATGATTATTCTACTACGAGTACCTCAGATCAAAAATCACATCATCAGTTATTTATTGTTACAGAGTTACTCAATTAACTTGATCTTTACCTTTACAATATAATTCATAACAATACGATCAAGTATTTCTAATTTGACTAACACAATAAAATAAACCTGAGTAGATAGAATACAATTGTAGTAGATTCAAGACCGATCATGACCATTTATTGCATTGTTATTGTTATATGTTGAGAACACATTTGATCAGATAGATAGATACATATATAGATAGATAGATACAGTAGATAGATGTATAGACAGATAGATAGAGCTTGTACCAACTTGTAAGACAGAAATGGATCTTGCACAGACCCTTGGTAGCTTGCTTGGTTCATGAATATTTATTTATTTTAATTTTCATGTAACCCAACTAAGTTTTTATGTAACTATATTGGTATTATGAAAACATTAAAGCTTAACTCAACTCATAGCATGTAATGCATGAAACGATTGCCAACTTCCTGTACCCAAATAAACCACGTTAGCTAAAACATCAAACCAACTGGATTAGGATTATATATGTAGCCACGGCGATAAGTACTGGAATGTTTATTTGAACAACCCGTTAGTAGAAGGTAGAAGTAGAACAGTGCAGGCAAGATAGACCAATCTCAGTTCCAAGTAGATTAAACACCGATGCATAACATACATCCCTCTTATTCCAGGTCCACACTTTGTGGCAGTGAACAACAAGAATGAAATTGTTGTGACGGATTTCCACAATCACTCCGTGAAGGTGAGATGTGATCTATGCTGCGATTGATAGGGAAATGATCTATGAAACCTGTACAAGCATATTAATATCCTGTCGTCATTTATTCAAATTGATAGAAGCGCCCTGACGTGTTTACCAGACACTTTATAACACTTTGTCATGTCTTTGCCATGATGCAATTGTGTGTATTATAGTGCATGCCAGAGATTTGACTCACAAATTATGAGGTGTACAACATTTCTGAGGCGTGCTTATTGACTTCCTGTTTCCAGGTGTACAACGCAGATGGAGAGTTCCTGTTTAAGTTTGGCTCTCACGGCGAAGGTAACGGCCAGTTCAACGCTCCCACCGGCGTTGCCGTGGACACTAACGGCAACATCATCGTAGCTGACTGGGGTAACAGCAGAATACAGGTGAGAGAAGACCTAGTCACGCCGCAGTGAACCTGCTTGAAATACGTTTGCCCTGTTATCTTGAATTAAGGTGCAGTTATTAATCTATGAGCTGTGATTGGGTAAATTTGCAACTACATAGCATGTATTCACTGTCCTCCAACTTATATGAATTGAAGTACGAATAAAAGTTCACATTAATTTCGTTTTTGTTTTTTTTAACTAGCAATAACTTTTTAAACCCAATGTAATTGGGGATATTTTTGGGAACGCAATTTTTGGGATATGTGTGAGATTATGTACATAATGGCGTCCATTTCCAAAACGTGACCTTTGTATTTCCCTCGGTCAGGTGTTTGACAGCACAGGCTCCTTCCTGTCCTACATCAACACGTCAGCGGACCCCCTGTACGGCCCCCAGGGCCTCGCCCTCACCTCAGACGGACACGTGGCGGTGGCCGACTCCGGAAACCACTGCTTCAAGGTTTACCGCTACCTGCAGTGAGACCCAGGGGAGGGACAGACGGCTCCCGATTATACTCGTGAACATAGATAACCAGTGTGACATCACCATTGGATAGTCTGCCAATCTAAGGGTGGTGATACACTGTGTGTTTTTTTGGGGGCAACCTAGATGGGCAACATTCACAGCAACCGACAAACTGTCAGAAATCTGTTGATTGTTATTATTGCTGTGTGATTAAGGCGGCAATACTGAGGGAACTCCTTGGACTTTGTTGCCCGTCAAAGTTGCCCATGAAGTTACTCCGTGTATCACTGCCTTAACATCTCTTATCATTAACAACAAAACACAAGCGGACAGAAACGTGTTGTTTAAAAGGAATTGTTGCTTGTCCTCACTGTGCACCTTATCATTCTGCCAAGATCCCCGCACAAAAATATAGATTTCTAGATTTCTTTGTTGTCGTTGAATTTATTCCTCATTCCGATCGATCACCAGACGACCTAGTCAGGGATGGAAGTAAAGGCTTTAACCACTAGTTCTGTGAATACCCAAAGATGAGCATCAAAAACCACTGAAGTTCTGAATTAGAACCAGAGTTAATGCTGTCTGGATGTTTTTTGAAAATATCTGGGCCCTCATTTATAAAATGATCCTACGATCAAACTTGATATTACCTTTTGTGTACATAAAAAAAAAAATCATGTCCAAGTATGTATTTATAAAACAACACGTGACATGTGAAAGTGTGTTAAAGTGGTCGTACGCCTACATCAGGTATTGACTTGAAGTACACACATTACATGTAGTTACACTGAGGTATTGCAGGCTTGAGAGAGAAGTATGTTGTGCTCAAAATCTAACAGTGGACTGGAATAGAGTGTGCACACTGAATTGTTAATTACTATAATTCAGGTGAAGTAGCCTATAATAACAATAATAAAAATAATAATAATAATAATAATAATAATAATGGTTTTGATGGCAGCCCGCAAATGTAGTTTTATTTGGAACTTGTACAGCCAAGCTTATTTATAGGACATGATGCTAATTGATTGCAATCACAGGACAAAATTGCAAAGATCATTCACATACGTTAAAATCTCAGTATTTTTGTGATTTATAGATTGCAAGCATGTAAAACATGAGCGCAGCCAATTTTATAAATAAAAACTTTCGTTTTAGAAAACCTAAGTTGTATGTTCAAGACGAAGTTCAACAACATTTTTTTTATAAGTGAGGCCCGTATCCAGGCAACATAAAGTCCAGCTAGTTCCAGTTAGTTCCAACTAGTTCCAGTTAGTTCCAGTTAGTTCCAGCTAGTTCCAGTTAGTTCCAGCTAGTTCCAGCTAGTTCCAGTTAGTTCCAGTTAGTTCCAGCTAGTTCCAGTTAGTTCCAGTTAGTTCCAGCTAGTTCCAGCTAGTTCCAGTTAGTTCCAGTTAGTTCCAGCTAGTTCCAGCTAGTTCCAGTTAGTTCCAGCTAGTTCCAGCTAGTTCCAGCTAGTTCCAGTTAGTTCCAGCACCAAGTCTTTCTCTGATATCCAAAACAAACATCATGGGTCTGACCCCACTATTTCTTGCACCGTTGTTTATTCATATCTACAACAGTATATAGTTGTACATATGCATATTTAACTGTATATATGGATATGGTGTCCATGTTATTTCACTATATACTTATATCAGCAACTGAACAGAAGATTTTAACACTGGAGTATATCGATACACTAGGAGATCATGCCAAGTAGTAGCCAAGCGTATGACTTGCAAACATCGATAGCACAAAGTTGTATACACATTATTTGCTGTATTTTATTTTTTCAAAGGACTTAATTTATTTTTGATTTTTCTTTTCTACATAATTTCTTCTACAAAATTATTTTTCTAATTGGTGCATTTGAACTGTCTCCTCTCTTTGCCAAACGTTACTGTACATAAGCCTTGGTAACTTGTAGCACTGAAAACTCTTGCCTCTTCTCGATGAACTCACATTCAAATAAATAGTAATTCTTCCTTTTGCCAAAATGTATTGTTGTAAGTTGTTGTTGGACAGTGCACAGAACACAAAAATTATAAGAGTTATATAGTTTGCAAGATTAATATATGCCTCCGTGTATAGTTATCATTTATCATGATCTGAAAGTGTACTGTACATTACAATCATGCTGTTCTGGTTGTAGCTAACAAGCACCTTTACCATATGTTTTCCAGTATTTGTATTCATTTGTTTGCTAGTTCCGTTTTCGAGGTTTTCTCTGTGGCTCCTAGAGGCACAACACCAGCTAACAGGAGTGACATAGAAAGTATTTCTTATGTGTATGTGAATAAAGTTTCTGTCCCTTATAATGAAATGGTAATTCACCTTAATTCTTTTAATTTTTGTGGAACGTGTCTCTAAAATAACACATTTGTTAATTTCCCGCTTTCATAACTCTCACTTTTTTTTTCTTTTTTTAAGGTTTTGTTTTTGTCTACCTATCTCTCCTGTGATTGTCACTGACTTACCAATATATGTGTGGCATAAATGAACCACATATAAAGGAAATATTATTGGGCTGTAGCTCATGTACTGTGTATGACATGAGACCAGTCTTACAAAAAAATAATCACTACATTTATGTAATCATTGCAAGTATGATTTGAAATATTAAAGAGTGACACTCCTCAACCTCTTGTTTTGTGTGCTGTTTACTTAACAATATTTATGTTTACTCTCTCATACTCTTCCTCACCTTCTCTCACACACACACACACTCTGCTGCTCACACAGGCCCCAGTCTGGGTTCGAACCCAAGACCATCTTACTATGAGGCAACAGTGCTAACCACTGAGCCACACACCCACCTGTGATATTATAGTACTTAGTACTCTACACATTCGTTTGTATAGTGTCCTGGCCACAAAATACTGCAATTACACACTTGATCCATTCTAACACAGGGGCAGTGAGAACATGCAAATTCTACACAGAAAGGCCCTGGTCGGGGTTTGAACCCAAGAACTTCTTACTGTGAGGCAACAGTGCTAACCACTGAGCCACAGAACACTTGTATATACAATGTCCTGGCCACAAAATATTGCAAGTCAATATACAGGCAACAAATATATTTTATTTATTACACACAAAAAAAAAGCTTTGTTTCTTAATAAGAAACTACATTTTTGTCTGACATCAATCATGTTAGTACAGTATATCAAAAACAAATCAAAGGTGACTTTAGTGCTGTGAAACATCCTTCAACCATTCCTGACCTGCCACCTTCCTTGTGGCCATTCTGCTTATGTCTATAGAGACAAGACCAGTCAACAAAATGGCTGAAATTGGCAGTCGACAACAGACTCAGCTATGTCAGACAAAAATGTAGTTTCTTATTAAGAAACAAATCTTTTTTTTAAAGAAACAGACTCAACTATGTTTCATGAAACAATTCAGATTATATTGAGTGCCTTTCACTTAACGTCCACTAGAGGGCTCTTAACGTTTCACACCAAAATAAACAGCCAATCAGAACAACCAACAAATGTCAGATGGTTTTCTGTCCGCCATTGGTTTAGACCAAATACGTCTGTTCAGACCCATCCAGATGAATTTGATCTAATGCAACAATCCAGAGGATAGCCCCAGTTAGCAAATCTAGCGTTAACATTGAGTCTATGGGGAACAAAGTGGCTGAGATTGGCTGGTACACAATATTGTGAAATATGCAAACCTGTGGTGCATGTAGTTGAACTGCACATGTAATAGAACTGGAAACTTTTCTAATTCTAGTGTTTGCACCATAAGATGCACCTGGTCCTGTAAAATTACCTCATATTCCTTGGCTGTTACACAACCATGCAGAGCAAACTTCAGACCAAATGACTCCCTCAAGACGGATGCCCATAGCATTACAGATCCCCCACCATGTTTAACAGTTGGCAACAGACGTGGGTTGAAGGCATCCTTTGGCGGGTAGGGTGATGACTCATCAGACCATAAACCTTCTTTTTTTTCCCATTGCTCAGGGGTCCTGGAGATGGAGAAATATATGTTGAAATGTTCTTACTTTTGAGGTTACACATTTAACACGGTTTTTGGAAAGACATGAAGAATTTAATGTCACGTGATACTTTATTGAACCCAGCAGGGAAATTCTCTTCTCACCTTCATCCTCCTCACTGGGAGGTCAGACCGCAGGTTCAGTCCATGGAACTGGTAAGGATGTGGCTTGCTCAAGGACACTTCAGCAGAGCGACTACTTGTCAACACTGATTTTAACCGTCTATTTACCCACTAGGCCACCCTGATAGAGTGGGCATTTTAATAAATGTTCAAATCAATTGGTGTGGTTGATTTGATGTGAACCTCTGTTAAAACTCTATAGCTACACTGTACACTATATCATAATGACTATAGGGCCAACTGTACACACATAATTCAGGAAATGGAGTTATGTACTTTATGCTATAAATAAATCATTTACTCCTGTAGTGCAAAGGGGCTAGTTTGTAGAGCTATAGCTGGGACATGGAGTAGTGGCTTGCACAGATATTACCTAATACTGAAAACCTGATGTAGCTGAGCAGAGCAGGGTGGATGGCAGATTCTGGGGTCACGGCGGTCGCCTACAGTATCATAACCACAGAGCTAACTAGACCATCTGAAGCCATCTGTGAGCTTCGATGCAGGGCAGAGCCAGCGGAGACGACGGTAGGGGGGGGAAGACGAACAGACCTCGGACCGGAGAGAACCTCCACCGTCAGAACCAGAAGCAAGGAGGTGGAGGAATCTGTGCCAGAATAGAGACGGTGTTATCATAGAGGTATCAGCCAAGGGAACAGAAATGATGGAATATCACATCCCTCATGTACACAACCAACACACTTCTTGCTGTTGAGCGAGACTTATTTTGGAAACAGTAGACTATAAATGGTTTACTAGTCATAGTTACACATCGTGTCGTTCTGAAATTAAACAGGGATGACGGCTCTATCCAGCATGTTAAAAGATGATATAACTTGTTGTTATGCCAACCCTGACCTCAGTCATGACACTTGCAGATTGAGTTTATTGTAACAATCTGTACTCGGTATGTTTTGTCTGTTGACTGGGTGTTGCCATGGCAACAGAGGTCAAATCGAAGAACAGTCGGTTCTTCCTCTACACTCGTCTCTGTGAGACCAGACTGACTGAACCCTGCGACACATTTTAAATCACAGACGATTCTGTGGCACCAGTTTTTCTAATTTCTCTATTTTTATATTCGATTTAAACTAGAATGTTAAGTTTCATGGTAATCTGGAAAAACAAATATTTACTGTGCTCACTTTATGTGTACTCTTACTGGAATAAATGCCATATTCATATATTAAGAACATCTCATCAGCAGATTTGTCATTTTTCATGCTCACATGGGCTAGTTACCTGGTAATGAAGTATATTAAGTATACTAATTAAAAAATAGGTTGAGAAATACTTTTTTCAGTTTCTTTGTCAAGCCTGAGCAACATTAAGGTTTGTAAGCACGACGTTGGTCAAGACAAAGATCAACTTCCCAAACATAAGTACTATTGATGTGGCAGTAAAGAAACCAGGCACGTTATCCGAGTTCTGTGGAACATTTATTAACAAATATTAAAGAGGACAGGGTTCTACAGTACTAAATGATCTCATGCCCGTTAGAAAATCAGAAATGGAGCCGTTTTAGATCAAGAGTAGAGACGACATTTTCGATGATTTCATATCGGTACCGTCGAGAAAAACCAGGCGTGGCTGTTGGACCACAAACTGCTGAACCCATATTACAGTAACATTAACAAATCAATAGTGTGGGTGATGAAGGATCCCATCTGATAACAACCAAGCCTATTTAACGCCATTAGCGATATTAACAAGTGTCAGATTTAAGAAAGCACCCATTAACTGGTAACATATCTTGGTATACAACTTGGGAAATTATTGGATCTGAGCTTGTTTCAAGTCAAAAAAAAGTTTGCAAAAAAAAACAAAAAAACAAAAAAAAAAAACACAAGACCTTTTTACAATGTTTCTGCACCGTTTTCCTTCTGTGACAAAACATGACCTGTTAGACCAAAACACAGAAGCATTCACAGCAGCACAGGTCAAAAACACAGTACTTACGAGGTAACGGACCAAAGATTAACCTGAATACACGAAAGTAATGATTCAAAAAAAAAGCTGTAGGATAGAGAATATTTTGTATCTGTACAAAGACAATGACATTACAATGTCCAGACTGCAAGCAACACGAGCGTTTGAGGGTCCATTCAACGCCCGAGAGCTGAACGCCCAAGAGAAGTCAAACGTTTTAAATCGACTGATTTAATGTCACCAGTGGTTGCCTTTGCAGAAAAGTGGCTTAACTTTTAGAAAACAACAGCTAGCCTAACTAACATTAGCCGGTAGCCAATCATATGACGATCCCTGCAACATGGCCCGTCACGGCAACACCGTTGGCATGGCGATCTGGCAATAAATAAGCCAAGATGGGCTGACACACAACATGGCCTGAATTCACTGTAATGTGAGAGGTTGTTGGATTGATCTCTAATCAACAGGTGTGTCGTGCAGCTCTGCGTCCAGGTAGACAGAGACACATGAACACCTTCTCCAATCCTCACACACTGTTGCCTGAGGGATTAATCCTACAGTGTGTGTGTCTAGGTTGGAAAGACCCAGATTTGAACGTTTCAGGCGCAAAAATCTCAAGAGAAGTAAAACCTCTTCATTATAACGTGATATTGCTCGGCCTTAAGTAATCTTACCCTCCGTCTCACCCGGTCTACCCCTTTGACTTCCTCAAATTGTTACACCAGTAAGACCAGTGTCTCCAGTAAGACCAGCAGGTACGTGCTGAAATTCTTCCGTTCTAAAAAGGTAAAATCACTCTCCAGCTCCTGTCAATTTGATAAAACTGAGACTGACAGGACTAAAACTGAACTCAGAGCAAATCTTAAAAACAACAACAACCGGTGTCTGTCTGTTTCAGCCAGCAAGCATCCCTTAACCGAACGGAAAGCCCTCCCGTCCGCCCCCCGCCTCAGTAATAGTGGCATATCTGCAGCCTGCTCCCCGGGTCGTTCTTCCCCGGGCTGAAGAAGGGGTAGACGGGCTCTTCGAAGCACGTGTCGAACATGTACAGTTTCTTCATGGTCACGGCGTCGTAGAAGCTGAGGCGCCCGTTGTCGTAGTCCAGGTACACCCCGACGCGGGGCGAGTTCCAGTAGTCGGCGACGGGTATGCGGCCGTCCTCGCCGTTGGCGTAGAGCCGGTCCTGCAGGCAGAGGCTCCAGTAGCCCGCCGAGGGCGTCAGGCTGACGAAGCCCTTCCTGTTGCTGTACTCCGTGGTGACTCCGAGGTACCACACCCCTTTGTCCTTCACGTCTACCTCCCAGTAGTGCTGGCCGCTGGCGTACTGCGCCGTGGCCAGGACCCCGCAGAACCGGGTGAAGCGCGCCGGCAGGTCCGGCTCGTGGCCCCGGACGCGCCCCTCCTCCACTTTGGTGTCGAAGTCCGTGATTAGCAGGTTGGGGTGGGCCGTGTCGGGGTCCAGGGTGAGGTTCTGGGGCACTAGGCGGAAAGAGGAAATACGAAGGTGAGAGCGATTCCTTAAGTGGAAGCGGAGTACCTTACTCTGGGTTTGACCTTCAGATCTCAACACTTAAAATCTCAGATGGAACTGTAATTATCACCGTAGGGAAATCGGGTTGTCCTGGCCACGGAGAACTAGGTTACGGCTAGGAATGAGACGACAGAGAGGTCTGAAGCCAATACAATGAGTAATCGCGCCAATGAGCGCACGTGCGTCTACGGTGAACTCACTGGTGTGCAGGACGTGCATCATCTTCTTCCACATGATGAGCTGGAAGGGCCCCGAGAAGTCCGTCCAGTCCGACGGACAGTTAACCGCGTCGAGAGGCGTGAAGGGCTTGGAGTGGATAACTCTGTGGAAAACAGGAGAGGGAGGCGGGACACGTAAGTACCGAATATTGAATCCTCACTACTGCCTGACCCCAGAACTCATGGACCATATTCCATGCATTTGACCAGATGGATGCAGAGATAATGTTTAGTGTTGATGGCGCCCCCTATTGGTCAAGTTGAAAATGGTAAGGACCTTGTTGAACTAGTGGACCTGCGGCCCAAGTTTGATGACTAGATCACAGTTTAATAGGAGCTATACAGTTTGAACGATTTGGAAAAAACATCTTGTACTTTTAATCTACTATTAATTTGAATTTTATTAGCAGTGCTACTGGTAATACTCCTATTGTTATGACTTATATGTTATTAAAATCAGGATTAAAACAAAAACAACAAGGTTTTCCACCCGACTGGACATGAACCTTCATTGTGAAAGTGATCCTTTATTATGATTTTATTGTGTATTAAGTGCAGAGAATACAACGTAAAGCCACTTACTCGTTGTATGTATGAGCAAGACTCTGTGTAAAGAAGAAAAACAAATACAATGTGTATTACATTTCAATTCATTTTATAGTGAACTGATGTAGCAGGTTGATCTATGAAGGAGACCCTCGCATTCCCGCGGTTCCCTCCTTGTTTTCCCCCTGCGGTCATAAAAGAGACCAAACTGTCCGGTTAATGATCGCTACGTGCTCGCAACCATCGATAAGAGGATCGCCCCGACCGCACGTTGGAGATTTACAATCTGGGAAGAGAGGCTCCGAGAGACAAGGACCGGGCCGGATAACCAGCGGGGGTTTCAACCGGGGTTGTGACGGTCGTGGAATTTCTTTTGCTGTCGACGGTCGATCGTCGCCAAGGTAACCGAATCGATAGACATAATCGTCTCGTCTTTGGAGGAGGGGTTTCGTTCAGGACAAGGCAGCATCATTATTATTATTATTATTATTATTATTACATAGTCTACTGCAAAAGGGAGATTAAAAGCAATGCTTGTTGCCCGACACCCTCCCAGATTAGCGGTAAACTTCAAAGACTTTGCAAGTAGTGTTGGCTTTGTTTTAGAGGGATCGCGTGGTGTTTAAGCATGCATTCAATTATTTATCTATACTTATAGGAAAGGTAGATTATTTTTGCAACAGTATTATGAAAAACTACATTTTAGAAAAACATTAACAAATGGCGAACATGACGATTTTTTCCCCCGTTGCGTGTCGATGACCGTCGATCGAAATAACCGACCAGCCCTAAGTGGAACGATCACACAGACAGAACCCCGTCCCCCGGCTGACTGACCTCGAAGCTGGTTTTCCCGCTGATGTGACTGTGGATGTCGGCTACGGCCTTGTCCACGACCGCCGCCTCCATCTCCACGATCTTCAGGTTGTCATCTATCACGGCCATGGTGGCCACTTCTTCAGCGTCCAGAGTCTCCAGCAGGGAGTCCCTCTCGTCCAGCAGGAACTGGACCAGCGCGCCCACGTCCGCCTCGATCTTCTCCTTGAGTCTCTGTTTCTTCAGCTTGAGGACAGAACAGATGCCGAGGCGGCAGGAGGGACGTGATGGGAGAGGAATTAATAGATCAAAATGGTTGAAAACCTGAGTGACCTGTTAAGCATGTTCAGCACTGAAGGCAGAACGTGTATCAGTCATTTTGTTTTTGGCTCAGCACCATAAATAACATGCATTTGCATAAAGGATCCATTTTTAATTTGTCACAAACAAACATAACCTATTTACACTTTGTTTTTCTCTGTGACTTCTTCTTGTTCTGTAATTTTAATGTGCATCTGTTGCCAGTCAAACCTGCATTTCAGAAATATGCATAAAAATATTTTTTTCTTCTGATTTCTGAATAGTTTCCCATGACTGTTTCTAGTCTGTATTTCATCGTTTCAACTGAAGTCAGTAACATGTTGCTGGACACAAAAGTTAACCTGACGCGCCAGATGGTTTGTTACACAGAACCATCTGAGAAGTCGTCCTTGGAAACTGTTTGGAAAACGGCAGGCAGTTAAAAATAACTTGGCAGGTGATTGGATGAACCATCTGTCTATCACCGTCTTCAAAAAAAATACTTGGCAGGTGATTGGATGAACCATCTGTCTATCACCGTCTAAAAAAAATGCTTGGCAGGTGATTGGATGAACCATCACGGGCTAAACCACGCCCAAGGCTGCCAGTAGTTACTCATAGGACGCTAATTGGTCCGAGTTCGGCCACAATGTAATTAACTTGAAGCCTAACAAGATGGATTCTCGTGATTGTGATTCTCGCGTGAACTCGTAATCTCGCGAATCCAGCTGCCTCGCAAGGTGAAACACGTAAATATTACCAGCCACAATACGATTAAGAGGCGTTGCGTACCCTTGCTTCGCTTTTGGTGCGCTCATCCACCGTTCTCACTTTCATACACTGAGACTTCTGCCAGTTGAGCTCCATCAGCCTCAGCTTCA
>OMKK01083723.1:0-17644 GCA_900302305.1 Polymixia japonica | reverse complement strand
AAGAAAAGAAAAAGAAAGCGAGCTACAGCAGGCAGCCCGGGGGAGCAGCTCCCTGCTCTCCTGGATTAAGCCTTCGGCCAGCAGCAGCAAGGAGGATGAGGAGGAGGCACTGGCAGTAGAACCAACAGAACCCATAGATGAAGAAGAAAGGTCAGAGTTAACACCAGAGTCATGTTAAGGGACAACTAGGGACTTTTCAAGCCCAGATTTGAAAGTTTAACTGTTCATCTAATTTAATTGAAATATCTTATTAGTGGTCCACAATTTATTTTAACTACACAAAATGGTTGGAGATTCTAAATCAGGCATGAAGGTAGCTGAATATATTATTTTGTACCAACCTTATACATTATTTCTGTTACAACACTTGCAGTAATCTTGTATTTACCTTAATAGGCTATTAATAGGCTCCGCGCGCCGCACAAGGTGCCCTTTTTTTCACTTGCACCTGCCCCCCAAAATGTCTGTGCACGCCACTGATCTGATTCATATGCTTTTATTAAGTGAGATTCATGCGGTCAAACATAACTCTTCCACCCTGTTACGCTTATAGCTAAAGGAGATAAATGAAATTGAATAATCTAAAAGGTGCTTTTGAAAAGTTATAGAGTCCTCATCAAAATTAGCTAGCCATGCAAGCTGTTAGCTTAACACATGCCCTCTACAGGCTAAGTTTATAACAGAATTTCCACCCTGTTACTGTGTTATGGATGGACATATCTATAGTATTGTTGACTTTTAACAAGATTTGTTGCCATATAAATACAGTGCTCCCCATCTATGCATTCAGGAGTATCAGTTGTCAATACTTTATGCTTTTTTATTTTAATTATGCATTGCCTGTATACATTTAAAGGCAAGAAACACTCTCAAATGCCATTTGTGTACCCTTTCACTAGACAAAACAGTGGGAAAACTTGTATGTATTGTAGTAGCCTATGTTGTTATATGTTGGATCTACTGTGGACATATTACCTAAAGGTAATGTGCATTTTTATTTAGGAATGGCACCCCTCAGTGCAGCTGAAAAACAGAGGCGTTACAGAGCACGCCGTGACGCTGACCCGGTGAGAAGACAGGTGTACCTCGAGAAAGAGAGAGAAAAATGGAAAAAGGACTCAACAAGCGGTCTGTCCAGCTGGAGAAGCACACATGGCAGTATCTTAAAGATTACTTTGGGAAGTACATTTAAACTACAATGCTTTACTCTGCTTTTTTACCCTGCATTTAGAATTTTTACTCTCAATGTTCTCAAAAGGACTCTTAATGGTCTTTGTTAATCAGTTCGATCCATGGGATTCATTTGTTCTATTTTGATCCAGGACATGAGGGCGAGTTGCATTGATAGTCTAAGGGTGGCATTATGTGATTTGTGAGTTCTGTTTTCAAACTCATATGCCTCTGCCAATAACATGGTCCAAAAAGTTGATTCAAATATGAAACTAATAAAATACATGGAAGTATGTTGCAATTTTGTGTTTTTTGGAGTGTTTTATCCACCCTGTTACGTTCACTTTCCACCCTGTTATACCTCTTTCCACCCTGTTATGATCATATTTTTTTACAATAGCGGAATAATATAACCAAATATCAAGTGTATTGTTGCAGTTACATGAAGATATGGATGAAGATGATTATTTATGCTAGAAACATTTGGGTGATTATTATCATAATTTGTTTTATCACGAAAAAAGGTAGAAGAATATGCCCAGTTTTCATTAAGTGTATTTGTTTGTCTAATTTAGGCCGTTTAAAATATTTTAATTATAAAAACGTATATCTGATGAGAGAAGGGGGCATTAACGGTTTATTAAAAAGTCTTTTTGAAAGCAATCGTGTACTGAAAACCCATCTAAACAGTGATGTCTATGTCGGTAACAGGGTGGAAATATTGCGTATGTCACGTGTTATCAATACATCTAAATGGCATGTAATTTAGTTTGACCACTATGTTTTTCAGCAAGTTAAATATGTCATTTACATAATAGAACCTTGAAATATTGGTAAATCAACAATTTATTTTATCCAAGTTATGAAGACCAAAATGTACCGTATAAAAATAATGACCCAGGTGCTTTTTCTTTTGCCTATTTTGTCTGCCTGCTCCTCTGCTACTGCGAACAACGTAATTTCCCCAAATAAAGTGCATCTCATCTCTCTCATCTAATCTCGCTTTTTTCCTTTCCTTCACTTACTGCTTTTATTTTTTTTTCTTTATTTTCTTTTTTTTTCTTTCAGCCATTCTGTTTTTTTATTTTTTATTTTTTATTGAAAGTTTGCAAAGGTACAAACAACAACTAAGTCAGTCATTCCAGTTCAATACAATGTGAAAAAAGTGGCAGTATTAATTACATTTATATGAAAAACATAATGAGACAAAGGGATAAAATAAAAACTAACAAAAAAATTAAAATAAAATAAAATATCAACTGCTTTTATTTTGAAATATCCTGAGCGTGTCTGTTTTACATCATCACGCTCACCAGTATCCAGCGCTGTCATTGGTTGTTCTGTTGACCAATGAAATACAGTCTTGTAGGTATTTTTGTCCCCATGTGAGAAGCTACCGCAAGGAATCATAATGGTAAAGTTTTAACATCAAAACTGCATTAACATCTTTTACCTTTAAATCATATGTATGAGGTATCTGTCAGTCTCGTATAGCTGCGTAAACAATGAAAGTCAGATTCACAATGTCGAGATAATGTCAGCCTCGTACCCTAGATACTGTTGTTAGCCTCATTTAATTAAACACAAACATTTTAAAACATGTTGTACGTTTACATGATGGGATCATTGAAAAACTGGTGAAATGCTGAAAATGCGTTCACCCTTTGCCACTCGCTAATTAATTAGTTGTTTTTTAAATAATTTCGGCCTGTGGTTGTAAGTGATAATCTTTAACTCTCAATAGTCATTAAGTCAGTGTTTGAATAACAATTCCCACAGTTCAGTTTATTAGGTTACACTTTCAACGCCTTCGCATAAACCCCATTCAAAACATTCATGTGTAATCATGTTAAGATGGTGTGTATATTGCAGAAATTGGTGCTATAAAATCAATTTCATATGTGTTATTGAAGTTTAGTACAACGTTGCTCCAGAACTGTTTTTTTGTTTTTTCCTCACAAACCGACACTGGAATTTCCATTCAGTATAACAGGGAATGCAGAATAATTCATCAGAAAGAAGTGGGTTGAATCATGACTGTGAGAATGCTTGATATGAGTGATGGTAACAAAAATAGGATTTTAAACATGTAAATGTTACATTTAAAATAGCATTGTTCATCAGCAGGAAGTGGTCCCCATCGTATGCTCATTGCAGTCAGTGTGTGTCAGTGCTGTATGTGTGAAGTCATGGGCACACAAGCTGACAGCTGAGCTAAACGTATGGGGAAATGGCTACCTAAATCTTGTGCTGGTAAACTAGTGATTCCATTGCAGAATGAAGTATATCATTCAGTTCAGAGATTATATGTAAGAACTATACTTTGACCATCCTGGACCAAAACGAGAGGTTTAAAAAAATACTGACATATTAGCCAAAATCCCATTCAGCCTCTTTATTGTGCTACGCGATGCGCTGCCATTGCAGTAAGACTGTTCTAGCCAATCACTCCATCTATGTATGCAGCTTGTCAGATATAATTTGAGATTTGTGCTCACATTTTGTCTGTCTGACTGATGCAACGATATAGCTTCGTCGAGAGGTGAGACTGAGACGGGAGTACCTGTACAGGAAGGCCCAAGAAGACAGAGTGCGAACAGTTGAAGAAAAGAAACACAAGCTGAAGTCTGCTCTTGATGGTAGGACGGCATCAGCTCAACAGCTCATAGGATTAGATTCAAACCAGTAACGTTGGTATTTTTCATTACATCAGGCTCAAGCATTTTTGGAGACTGCATTATCTATTCAAAGTCACCAACACTCTAAAGGGCCTACCTGGGCTTCTGGTAACAAACAAACGTATCTTAATAATTGTTTTTTGTTCTGCAGAAAATCGTCTCATTCCAACTGAGGTCCGCAGAGAAGCGGTGCAGCTACAGAGACTGCTGGAGTACGATGACGAGGGGGCTGAAGGCTAGTGTCTTATTATTTACTAATGTCACAATCAGTAAGCACCAATTCATCACTGTCACTTTCTTGTTAACTCCGTTATTTAGCTTTTACTTTGTGTTATTAAATAAATGTTACTACTGTGCAGGTGTCAGCTCTCACATGGATGATGAGTATAAATGGGCCGGAGTGGAGGATCCTAAAATCATGGTCACTACATCAAGAGACCCGAGCTCCCGGCTGAAAATGTTCTCCAAGGTGAGCTCAGTCTTTGTGACTGTGATGAGTTACATCTAGGGCGGCAGATTGACTTGGAGGTAGAGAAATTGACCAATAACCCAAGGGTTGCTGGTTCAATTCCTGAGACAGTGTTAAAGTGCCTGTGAGTGGGGTAGTTGGGAGAAAAATAAATACTTTATTAATCCCGAGGGAGATTTAAGTGAGGGTATGTGAAGTAAAGGGGATAAGGACATTAAAGCTACTATATGAAGTTTATAGCGGCCTGTAGAGTTTGCTAGTGGTATTTATCAACTGTCACAAAGCCAAACTGACCGGTTGTTTACATTCATGACTGAGTGTGGTTGGACTGCTGTTGTCTGTCGTCATGTGCTGTCTGTCGTCATGTGGCGTCTGTCGTCATGCGGCGTCTGTCGTCATGCGGCGTCTGTCGTCATGCGGTGTCTGTCGTCATGCGGTGTCTGTCGTCATGCGGTGTCTGTCGTCATGCGGTGTCTGTCGTCATGTGGCGTCTGTCGTCATGTGATGTGGCGTCTGTCGTCATGTGGCGTCTGTCGTCATGCGGCGTCTGTCGTCATGCGGCGTCTGTCGTCATGCGGCGTCTGTCGTCATGTGCTGTCTGTCGTCATGTGCTGTCTGTCGTCATGTGCTGTCTGTCGTCATGCCAACATGTTCACAGAGGAGGTGAAGTAAAATCACCATACTTTTATATGCTGTAAACTTCCCATGAAATCCAGCCCGGTAGACAAAATGACATAGTGAATACAAGCCTTCTATGAAACTGATCTGAACCACGGTTTCTTCATTCTCCCATGACCATTACACTGTGCAATCTCCAGAAATGTTATTATTATCTGTTAAAAGATTAAAACTACATATAGTAGCTTTAATGGGTGGAATAGATTGGGGGGTTACTTAAGGGAAAAAAGAGGAAATGTTTCTGCAACAATGTTTACATTTTGTTTAATAAAATCTGTAAATTTCTTTATAAAAAATATAGTGTCCATGAACAAGGCACCAAACCGTAAGCTTCAGGCAGTCCTGTTCCCTGAACATCCTGATGAAATGGGGGTTAATAAAGTGTTTGGGTATCTAGTAAGGATATTAGAAAAGATTCCAATTACTGTGTTTAAATACGTTGAGGAAGTAATCAGTTTGACTCACTTCACTTATGATAGTTGCTGATGATGTGTAACTTGTGTTGCCACAGGAGATGAAGCTGATGTTCCCTGGAGCCCAGCGCATGAACAGGGGAAACCATGAGATCAACGCCCTGGTAAAAGCCTGCAAAGCAAATAATGTCACAGACCTCGTCATCGTGCATGAGACCAGAGGACAGCCAGGTAGATCTGTTCTTTTTGTTGTATTTCATATTACATTTATTGTGGCTTTGATGGTCACAGTTGGTTGTTTGTAATGTTGCCGATCGAGGAATTTAGGCTTATTTATGCATTGCTTTATTTATAGCTGACCACCATAATATCATATAAGGCTGCCACAAGTGGACAAACGGATAAAAAGCATATTAAAAGTCTTTATTGCACTGTAACAATCCATTTCTTTCCATTGTTTAGATCAACATTCCTTTCCCACACTAGCCTGCCCCCACCAGCAACAGTAACCTAACAACTTTGTGGGAAGAGCTTCATTAGCTGGCAGTGGCACGGCCTTACAGATTGTCAAGCTGAGGGTCTCAGAAGTTGCACTCAGAGTATCTGAATATACTATACTATAATATATAGTATTATAGTATAGTATATTATATACTGTAATATATGAATATAATTTGACATATCATTTGCAGATGGACTGGTGGTGTGCCACTTGCCATTTGGACCTACAGCTTATTTCACCCTTTACAATGTGGTAATGAGACATGATGTTCCAGACATAGGCACCATGTCTGAAGCCTACCCACACCTCATTTTTCACAACTTCACTTCACGGCTTGGCCAGAGGGTGAGTCACTGGACACTCTGCTCTACACATGACGTGTACATTATTTACCAACAGTTGCTTGTGCATATAACCAAGTGATTCTCCTCAAACAGGTTTCCAATATCCTCAAGTATCTGTTTCCAGTGCCTAAAGATGACAGTAGACGTGTCATCACTTTTGCCAACCAAGAGGATTTCATCTCTTTCAGGTCAGTATAACAATACTCTTACAAACTACATTTCATCCAAAGCTTGTATTATTTGAGATGATTTAGTATTATTTAAATACAAATAATACTTTGTATTATTTGAGATTAAAGATAAAATATTTTCATTGCAGACATCACACCTATAAGAAAACAGACCACAAGAACATTGAGCTGACGGAAGTAGGACCGCGGTTTGAAATGAAATGTAAGTGATTCAATGTTAAACTAGAGATAATTTGAATAGGAGTTCATAGTTCACCAATGGAAAATCAAATGCACCATGTTACAAAATGACACTTGCTCAAGCTATCACATATTAGATTTAAATTAATTACTCAAAAACAAGCAATAAAAACAACCAATATGGATTGTGGACAATTGTTTTAGCAGGAATGCTAGCTATAAGTTCTTTCCTTTTGGAGCTCCTCTGCACTTATAACATTTTTATCTTTTCTCTGTGTGATTTTATTTATTTATTTTATTTTATTTTTTTAATTAGTGTACATGATCAAACTTGGTACCCTGGAAAATGAGAGCACAGCGGATGTTGAATGGCGCCACCATGCATATACAAACACAGCCAAGAAAAGGAAGGCTCTCAGTGTGGAATGAATCTACTTATGCATAACCTGTTTGTCTAAAAGAACCATCAAATGCCCTCTCACCTCCACATGTTATTTATCTCAAATGGATATGACACTGCATTTTGGACATGTTTTATAAACGTGCCTCCATGTATTACAAGTGACACAATGGAACCCATTTACTGACTAAACTGTCAAATGTTATTTTACTCAATAGCCCTGCATGTTGATTTTTTTTCACAGGGTTTTTGGAAAGGCAACATAATACATATTTTATATTGTAACTGGTAAGGTGTGATATTTTGTAATAAAATCTTGTTTCTGATCATTTGCACAAGCTTAAAGCATTTTCTCAATGAATTTCAGCAAAAATCTTATGATGGAAATGAGGCGGTTAATCCATAACCACACATTTAATGAATAAAGTACTCAATTGTATTTGAAGATCTCCAACCGGGCTGGCAAATACTAGTATTTCTGAAAGACTTTCTATCATTACTTTCACTGAAAATTGTCACAATGTTACATTGTTTCTTTAAATGACGATACTGTTTACTTAAATTTCCCACCCCTTAAACACGTATCGCCAGTGTTGTCCAATGAGAGGGTGTAGATTTGAGAATTATCCAATCAGGGTCGTGTATCACGGAGGTTTTCCGCTTTCCCAGAAATTCTTGACAGATCCGACTTCAGATTGAGAGAATTCAAGATGGCTGCTCCAGGTAAGAGTTTAACCTAGAGCAAAACTGCATTAAATAGTTTATTGATGGGTCATTTTACTAATATACTTATTAATACTACTATACGGTGTGCCGCGGTATGCATCCAAGTCAAATAAGTAATTATCGTCAATGTAAACAGACATCAGAAGTAGCTAACAAACTGACGCGTTGGTCCCATAGTTAGTAGCTGGTTAGCAGCGTTAGCAGAAGCTCTAGCCAGTAACGTTAAAGCTAGCTGTGAGATAGCCACTGAGTTAGCTAGCTGTAAGATAGCCACTGAGTTAGCTAGCTGTGAGATAGCTAGCTGTGAGTTAGCTAGCTGTAAGATAGCCACTGAGTTAGCTAGATAATCCCCTTCCACCTCCAGTCCCGTGTAAAGCATTTTGCCAGCTATCATCGCATCAAGTCGAGCGTTGTAAATATCAGACGGGAATTTAAACAGACATTGTTAAATGTACTGTCGCCATGAGATTGTCACGCCATCAAAGTTTCATTAAAAGCAGTTCGCTAGTGAGCTAAAGTCTTCTCACTGAAACCCTGAGACAAATATGGCCTCCTACATTTGGAAATGTCATATTGCATAGCAATCAAATCCTGTGCTAAGCTAACAAGTTAGCATATTGTAAATCAGCATACGAATTGTTAAAGTTAGCAAGTTTGCAGGTTTGCAACTTTCATTGTCAGCATGGGATTTAAAGATGAATTGGGGCCTGGAAGCCTTTTGGTTGTATTGCTTTGGGTATTTAGTCTTCAACATCGCTTTCCGTTTGTTTGCAACGTTACTCAGAGATGCATCGCCTCCTTTAAGAGCTGTTTTTAGTCATTCAAATATTTAACCATTTCCTTTCAATTGAATTAACGCAAATCTGCTAGTCACCCGATTTTCGGGTTTACTGTCCTTCCTTTGTACACAGACTGTCTGAGATTGGGATTATGATATTCGAATTCCAAAGACATTGCAGCTTTCAGGGCAGGTTGTAAAAATAGCTGGCCATAGTAACACAGTCTTATTATCGTGGTGTTTGTTAGTAAAGGGCAGGTGCAAACATTTTTTGCAAAGAAAAATAAAACTATAAAACTCGCGTGGTGAAATGGAACCACACTTTAATTTAGCATAGAAACATATTGGGTTGTTCTAGCACAAATATGAAGATACCCCTATTGATATTATCTTTTCTTTAAGTGTACTACAGGTTCTGAGTCACCTTATGATAAATTTGCAAATGCTTAAATAATGCCTTAATGAAAATCTCTGGTTGTAGGTTCTTGGTTGTAGGTTCTAGGTCACTCTCCTGCATCCATAGTGCATGAAGCTCTCCTGAGGTTGTCTTAGTGCTGCCTCCCCAGCTCCTCCTGCCACTCACCATGTCCTCCACCTCCTCCTCCTGCTCCTCTTCCGGAGAGACAAGTCCAGAGGATGTGCCCCGAGGTGGGGGCACCATCCGAGTCTACCTCCCCAACAAACAGAGGACAGTGGTAAGATGGCAACCTACATTTTACACTCTGCAAGGATGGCTTTCTCTATTGTGAGGATGCACTCATTTGTGTTGGAAGAATAAGCTTTAAGTTTAAGCTTTAAACTTACAGTTCTACAATCTTAAAATGTGGATATGTTGTAACTAGGTTAATAAACAATACTTGAAATTCATATCTAAAATGAAAGAGTTAATTTTGTCAACACCTATATTTGTAAGTGTAATTTCTCTCTTCAAACTTGTTATATTTCACAGCTTGGTAATGAGTAAGTCAGTGGACAGTTGGTGTTATGTTTCACAGATGGTGCCTGCTTATCTTTCCTGTGAAACATAGTCATGGTTGGAGCATTTAAACAGTTCCTAGGTTTTCCTGTCATTTTAGAATGTCAAACCTTTGTTCTTAGTTGTCACATTAGTATAATGACCATAGGCATAGTAGCTGAATTTGTGTGGAGGACTGTACATTCTTGGTTTCAGCTATCTTAATGTAGTACAAGTGTAAAAACAAAAAACAAAAAGAAGAAGATATCTGCATCCTGGATACTCCCTTAGTGATTTAGCAACATTGCATGGGTGACAACAACTAGTGGAGGTGGAAGATGTTGGTTGAGCCGCTAAGGGAACATTAAAGGTCATATATATAGGTTTTGTACATAACCAAACGATTAAACAAAGATAATCCACAGAGATTGTGAATTCCCCCCAAAGAGAAAAATATATTATAAAAAATATTTGTAATTTACCTGTTGTGTTTTAGTCTGACTGACACAACAACGATCATTTCACTTTCCCACGGCCATGTCTCAGGTTGGCTGTTGCCAGTTCAGTGTGTATTCACTGAATGAAAATGGCTGAACTTGTCAATGTTGAGTGGAGCTCCAAATGGTGGTAGTTGGGTAGAGAAACTGGCAACCACGGAACGGGAGCTTGAGTCTAAACCGGCATTTTTGATGTTTTCAGTTGAACAGGTGAACACAAGCACCCTCTAGTGGGTAGAAAATATGACTGATTTGAATGTGCAGGTGTGTTTTTTTGTTTTTTGTTTTTTCTATTCATGAACTTGGCTTCTGTATCAGGTACCTGGTCAGTAATTTGGTTTTGCCTCCCTGCTGCTGTCATAATGTATATAACTATTGAATTTTGTATACTGTTTGATGTTTCCAGGTGAATGTTCGCCCAGGACAGACTGTGTATGACAGTCTTGATAAAGCTCTAAAAGTGAGAGGCCTAAGCCAGGATTGCTGTGCTGTATTTCGCCTTCTAGAAGGGTAAGATTGCCTCATTGTCAACTGATTTTTCTCCCACTCCATAAAGGGTTAATAGGTTGCATTCCACATCGCCTACATTGATGTTAGGCGGGATGCAGCAAGCAATTGTGAGTCACTGACTGTTCAGTGGGGCTTAGATCTACATATCATACAATACGATTTATTGATGTATTTGTAAAATCTCAGCACTGATTGCAGAGTAGGCAGTCCAGTGCACCCAGCTTATGACTGGACAGGTTTTTGTATACACAAAGAAAAGCTCTTAAATTTCCTGCAGTCACCACAGATGGTTAGTAATGGAATATTTCATGTCTCCTGCAGCGTTTCCAGATTTTATTTCATTTTGCAGAGTGATTTTGTTGTGTATTCATGAGATGGTGGTCAGTATCGGTAGTATTTCTTTTCTTGAGGGTTCCTACACGGGCCTAAAAAGTATGGAAAATATTTCTCAATATAAATAGTGAGGTCCCACAACCAGAGGGTCGTGTTTGATCCCCATGTGGCCGTACCATATCAAAGAATCCTCAAGCAAGATACTTAACCGCTAATTGTTCCACAGTGACGCACTAGCTAGCTTACCTGCACCCCAAGCAGAGAGCAAAAAAATAATTTGAAAGGAGTGTCAGTGTTGCCAAATGCTGGCAGACACACTGATTTAGGTTCTTGTCTTTTAGTGCATATTTCAGGAGGTCACTACTGACAGTTGGATGACATCAAAGCATACATATTTAAGAAGCTAAATGTTAAATTGTAATCCTTAAATAGCCAATTATTATTATTTTTGTTTTTAAATGGATGCTATCATCACTAGTTTTGGTACAGATGAGGCAGAAAAAATACTGTAACTTGAGATGTCAGGATATGGCCAAGCCATTTGAAATTAAAATATGAATGAAAAATGAAATTAAAATAGCCATTAAACTAAAGTATGAGTGCTTGCATTTATTTGGACACTAGTAGGAAAATGTGACATGTTATGGTAAAAACTATATTTAGAAGACAGATAATTTATGAAACTCTTCAATGAAAACAGTATAGGATGAATTATTTCATGGTTGAATCAACTATTGGTATAAAAAAAAATGTCTGGATTTGGAGTCAGCTAGTGAGTTTAGATTAATAAAGATAAACATAGCATATCGAATCAGAACAAAAAAATTACACTATTACATTAGTAGACACTATCTTATATTGTGATATTTGTTTAGAAAGTTTTACAGTTGACAGTCATATTGCCCAGCGACTTCCACTCCCAGCCAGAGCCTTGACATCCATTCAACAGGTTTTAGGCCTGGACATGTTTGAAATGGATGTTTAGGAACCATGTTTCTCATGTGATGTTCTCTTGTGTTTAAACGTTCCCCAGTCGCAAGAGACTTACAGAATGGAACACTGACATCACTCCTCTGGTAGGAGAGGAGCTGCTGGTGGAGGTGCTGGATGATGTCCCCCTCACCATGCACAACTTTGTAAGTAGTCAGTTAATGGACCTCATTGGTGACAACCTGATCTCTAGCTTCCCCTCAGGGTCATGCAACCTACTCAACACATAAGACCATGTAAAAGTCAATTCAAGTAACATTGGAGTCAAGGGATATTTGAACAGTAGCACAGTAATGGTAAACATAGCACTTTGTACCTTTTTTAATAAGAACATTTCTTAACTTTTCTTAAATGTTCATCTCTGCAGGTACGGAAAACCTTCTTCAAGTTGGCTTACTGTGACTTCTGCCACAAGTTTCTGTTTAACGGCTTTAGATGTCAAACATGTGGCTACAAATTTCACCAGCACTGCAGCAGCAAGGTCCCCACTGTGTGCGTGGACATGGACACCATGACCAAACGGTGAGTTTTAACATGAAATACTCTGGTGAGTCTGGTTCAGTTTTGTATGTCTGACCCCTTGTTTCATGCCTCTCATGTCACGTCCATATTCGATCACTGTTCCCTACCTTCTTATATGTGCTGTGTCCAGGTGTGTGTCCAATCCCTGCACAGATGAGTATCCTCAGATATCCATACTATTGCCAGATAATTCCATATCGCAGAGCGACATAGCCTTAACCCCTGAGCCGGCTGGGTAAGCTCCCATTCACAACCAATGCGAATCACGTGAAAAAGCCACCATGGTCTCAGTCTCTGAAATTGATATTGAAATAGATCTGTAGCCAAACCTACTCTTGCTCCTGTGCACCTTAGGATGGGGCTCCTGTCCCCGACTTCAGCCTTCCGCTTCCCCATGCCTGGTGGAGAAGTCCAGTCCCTACAGAGGCATCGCTCCACCTCCACCCCTAACGTTCACATGGTCAGCACAGTGGGCCCTGCGGGCACGAGCATCATAGAGGTCAGTTATTCAGCACAGAACATCAGTATACTAAACTCAAATTGTATGTTCATTTTCAACTACGTGTGTTACGTGATCTGAAGTAAATGATGCTGTGTTTCTCTTTTTAGGAAGCACTAAAAATCAACAATACAATGGGTACGATTTTGGTCCAATTTTTTATTCTTATATCCCAGAATAAGTCCTTGTTTTGACTGCTTATAATAGGTGGTGTTATTCCTACTTTTGGGCTTACCTCTTGATTTGCTGTCTTGTATTTCCACAGGTCCCGAGCCCTCGCCGAAACCTTCCACCAGCCCTCCCTCTTCCCTGGGCTCTCCTGGGAGGAGACCTCCCAAGTCCCCCTCGGAACACAAGGAGCGCAAGCCCTCCTCGTCAGACGACAAAAAGAAAGTGGTACGTTTGTTTAAAACGACCTCGTTCACAAGCTGCAGGTTTCTTTGAGAGTGGTGTTAAGTGCAGGTGTGTTGTTTCAGCACCGCGGGGGCTACAGAGACTCCAGTTACTACTGGGAGGTCCACTCGCGAGAGGTCACCATCCAGAAGAGAATAGGCGCTGGCTCCTTTGGAACAGTCTTCAAGGGCAAGTGGCACGGAGACGTAGCCATCAAGATCCTCAAAGTCACTGAGCCAACACCCGAGCAGCTACAGGCCTTTAAAAATGAAATGCAGGTCTTACGGTTAGTAAATACTGCCTTAGTTGCAAATTTATATGAAAACAAATTGTTCTGTTAAATGATCAGATGAATACCACTTCCATTTGCACGTTTCATTAAAAATTCAAGACAACCCTTATATGTTAATAATTATATTGCTACCATAGGTGTCCTTGATGTAGGCATAGCCATGGGTTTGATGGGCTTTTTTTTTTTTTTTTTTAAAGCAGAATGAGTAGGATTTTCCTTAAAAAAAACAAAATAATGTATAGATTCATACAAAAAGAATCCCTCGCAATCATCACTTTTGACCCACTAGAAGTGTGTGTTGGTGTCTATCTGCAGAGACTCTACCTGTATTTTATTTTTGTTGTGTTTGGGGCGTTTCTGGGCGTCGACCTTTGGGCAGTGGGAGCTTCTGCTCTTCTGGTGTCGTTGAGGGGAGGGGCCAACTTTGAATGTTGTGTTTACAAACCACATCTGACAAATCCTGCTCATTCTGCCTCACTCACTCATTTAAAGTGTAATTTAAACTGGCACAAGAAGTTAACAGCACTTTTTAACATGAACAGTTCTAACGAATATTAGAAAAAGAGCTATTTGGTCTTAAACTTGACAAGACTGAGTTAATGTACTCCAACAGCACTGGAGCAATGCAAAATCATGTGAGATTTAAACACCCTACAGTGACTGAGTGATGAGTAGCCATGCTGTCACATCGAGTCCAACCACTTCTGATTTTCAGCAAACATCAATGAGGACTTTGAAAAATGGTTTGAATATCCTTTGATTTCGTTCACATTATGTGTACACAAAAAACCGAACTGGTTATAACTGCTTTTTAGTGGTGGTGTCAAATAAATTCACAGCATTTTGTCAAAGCATATGCACGAAATCCAAGAATATTCAGACCACTAACAGAAAAAATGCTCTTGTTAAACCATCATCTAAATCTAATCCTGGTTGAGGTATTGACATTTCTAATGTGACCACTATTGGGTTTGTCATTGATTCTCCTCCTCTGCTGTGCAGGAAGACACGCCACGTCAATATTTTGCTGTTCATGGGCTTCATGACTAAGCCCAACTTCGCAATCATCACACAGTGGTGTGAGGGTAGCAGCCTGTACCGCCATCTGCACGTCACCGAGACCAAGTTCGACACCATGCGCCGTATCGATGTGGCCAGGCAGACGGCACAGGGCATGGAGTAAGGCCTGCACATAGACACGCTGTTTCAGTCCCCACAGACGCTAGGGCTGCATGATACCACTTTCTCACTGTTGATATCAAGACAATTTGTTTTTTAACAAATTCACACCTGTTGGTATTGGATTTTAATACAACACCCTATGTAGCCCAGTAACACATACCAGTGTTGGTGGTGTCTACATCGTAACAGTACCACATAGAGGGTGCTAAGAATGCATGCTTGCAAGTTCCTGTTCCACCCCACATCCCTTGTTTGCTTAGCTTTCAATACACAGAATGTCATTAGTATTTCTTAACTGGCCGAGTTGCTGTCCTAGGCCGTTTCTTTTCAAATGAGGCACTGCAAGAAAGCCTCTGACAAAAGCTAAGATTTGTGCTGGATGCTGTAATTGGGGTATAATCTTGTCAAGGTCTTGTACTGCACGTCCACTCTTAAACAGTTCCAAATAATATTGCTTTTGTTTCCATTTCAGTTATCTTCATGCAAAGAATATAATTCATCGAGATCTGAAATCAAACAGTATCCTTTTTTTAATCCAGCGGTAATTCAGTCTTGTCACTTGCTATCTGTTCACCTATATAGGACTAGTCTGAGAGAGACAGAACTGTGCTCTTTTCCATGCATTTAAAAACCACATTAACCATTTCTAAGCCTAGATCTGTAGCTACCTTGGGTTTCTGTAACTGTAGTCACGAAGTGGCTTTTTATAGGCTGACAGCTGTTTGGTTGCAGGTTGATGATGTTCAGAGCGTGTTGAGTTACCTGCTCCCCATCATCCCCGTCACGTCTAATAACTAACTATAATTAACTAAGCTTGATGTTACTAGCTGTGTCATGCAGGGAGCACTACTTCCCCTTGACTTGCAAAATGATGACATTAGTCAGAGGTAATATATGAGGATTTCAGATACTTCAGAATAATTTTTTATTTTGATCTCATGTCTGGATTCGCATGCGGCCTGTTGTCATATTTCCTGAGCTCTCTTGCTAGACATTTTCCTCCATGAGGGCTGGACTGTAAAGATTGGTGACTTTGGCCTGGCCACGGTGAAGTCTCGATGGAGTGGCTCTCAACAGGTAGAACAGCCTAGCGGATCCATTCTCTGGATGGTAAGGCTCTCTTTTGTTTGAAGTCTTTGATTTAAAAATGACAGATCCAACCCTTAAAGGATGAGTTTGCTATTTTTGATGTTGGGTCATATTTATCTACCCATATTTATTTATGGGTTCAGGATTGAGAAACTTACCAGTGCAGCATATCTCGGGCTCCGATACAATCCTTTATTATGCAACATATTCATCACGATCATGCCAGACTAGTGATAAATAGGGCCCAACTTCAAAAATAGCAAACCTATCCTTCACACCTATCCTTCACTACCTAATCTCCACAATAAATGTTTTTACATGTTGCACATCAGGATTTAAAATGTTGAAAAGCAGTTTGTATCACATGGATTAATGCTTTGTTTTTGGGGTTTAGGCTCCTGAGGTGATCCGAATGCAGGATAGCAACCCCTACACGTTCCAGTCTGATGTCTACGGCTACGGAGTCGTGCTGTTTGAGTTGATGTCAGGGACCCTGCCTTACTCAAATATCAACAACAGAGACCAGGTGACACTTTGCTCTACTTGATGCTATTGCAAGACTCAGTTGAAAGGGGGCGCTAGCAAGCATGCTAGTCATTAAGGACAGGGCAAAGCTCTGAGTGATGGATATACCATATTGGCCAGAATATAAGACAACCGTGATTATAATCACCCCCTTTTTCAAGACCTCTTTTTTGAAAAAGATTATTTGAAGATCAAATCTTGTTTTTATAAAGAACATAATTTTATTTGACAAGAATGTACCAGTAATACAAACACATTGAATAAAACAAGGTGGGCTTGTTTTGAACCACTGGGTCTCATCTCTCTCCTGGCTCTGGACTGGAGTGAAGGTTTGCTCCAGCTAGCAAGGGAACCCTCGCTTTACTGAGAACTGGTGCCATCTACTGTTGTGATGCGTAATTACATTTTCCAAGTCTGGTCTGCAAATATAAGATGATTGCTCTTTTTCAGGTGTAAATTTCAGCAAAAAACATTGTCTTAAATTCTTTAAGTCAAGCCATGCGATGGCTCTATTACATAAGCAAACTGTGGAAAAGAGTTTGAGTTAAGTAGTTGGCCCAGAAACTTCACTCCTGTTTTTTTTCTCCAGATAATCTTCATGGTTGGACGTGGCTACTTGTCTCCAGACCTCAGTAAGCTGTATAGTACCTCACCCAAGTCCATGAAAAGGCTCATCATTGACTGCCTGAAGTTCAAACGTGATGAGAGGCCCCTGTTTCCACAGGTGAGAGCATCCCAAACTACGGGCTTAGCTTTGCCAACAGGACATGTAGCATGTTTACTGTATGTGTATCTGGCACAACACTGAGCGGAGCGTCACACAATAAAATATTTCACCATCACACTAGGGCTGCAACTAACGACTATTTTGATTGTCGACTAGTCATCGATTATCGAAACGATTAGTCGACTAATCGGATAATGAATTGCACCAGTGGCGAGCGGTGACCTTTTTGTCTAGTCATGCTATGGTCCCAATGTCATCGAAAAATTTTGGGCATTTATTTATTAATAAAAACGCATAATATGGTTTTTAACTATACTATATCAACTCGATTTTGATAGACACGTGTGTGTTGGAATTTACAGTGTAAATGAAAGCGGAAATTATTAGAACGGACGGATGATGCAGTAACCAGTTACAGAGTCAAGCAAATGACACATGAATATGCTCACAATGTTACCAACACAATGTTGGAATTTACAGACAGACAAGGCCAACAAAATAGTTTACTCACGCTTGGACAGCCAGCTAGACATTTATGTTTCTCATACGTGCTAGCTTGAAAATGCCGGACGAAATTCTTTGTCGTTTATGTGATAGAGGA
>OMKK01083721.1:0-16259 GCA_900302305.1 Polymixia japonica | reverse complement strand
CCTACGAAAAGAGGACAAGTTACAGATGTGTTTGTCGGACGTTTTTGTTCATTTAAAAAAAAAAAAAGTAAATAAAATAAAGTCTGAGGTATGCTAGAAACGCTAAACATTCACCGTCTACATATGTAACCCAACCAGGCGTCGTATCAGATCAACACTGATGAACTGCAGGAAGTGAACAACAAGGACGTTCATTTTCACCAGCTATGCTGCTGACTGCACCTTACCTTCAACGCGCAAAAGATGCACGATTCTCCAAGACAGAAGTGTCCAGGTAGCTGCCTCAGGCTTCTCCTGAAGATATCCAGATGCCACAGCACCTGGACAAAGTCATCAACACTATTATATTCTCTAGAAGGATCCTGACTTCACAAATGTAATTCTTCCTGCTGAGAGACTAACTGAAATGAAGCACATTTAAATAAAAGTATGGAAAAAAAAAAGAAACCATTCAATATGATGAAATGTTTATCAGTTCCTGTAGGGGAATGGATAGGAAGACTCTAAAATGCTATATACAGTATCCATTTTTAAACAAAACAAATTTTGAATACAGGGTCAAGCTTGTTAAAGTGTTATAATTTTGTCAAACAATGCCTTCGGTTATTTGTAGCTCTTTAAAAAGTAAAGTCATTCCTTTAGATTTCTTGCTGAATAGACTTTTAGAATTGTGTGAGAGCAGGTGTAACATTGTTTCACTTGATATCTACTAGACAAAACTCCTTTGACGCCTTTAGCTGTGTGCGGTGTGGAGTGACAGGGCATTAGGGATAGAGTGTGTGAGGTCATGTGGAGGAGAGAGGGAGGGCTTCCTTCGCGGAGAAACAAAGCCCAAGGTAGTGATCATCTTCAACCAGCTCGACGGCTGTCTCACCATCTGAGTCACAGTCACTGAGAGTGACCTCACTGCAGGCGGACCACAACAGCGAACCAACCCTGCCTACCCCCACTAATCCCACTAGACTAAACAGCCTCCCAGCCAATTGGAAAAATTGCTGGGAAGTTATGACAAATTCAGAAAATGACTAAGCTTTGTGCGGTCACATTGTTTTTCCATAGAGGGTGGAACGCGATGTTCAGCCCCTGTATCACGACAAACCAGCAAACATGAGGAATGTAGCTCACGGGAGATAACATCACTTCTTCTGATAACTATGCTTAGTAAGCATCTTGTTGCGGATCTTTTACTGTAACTTGAACGAAAACATTCCTTTTCAAAGTATGTTTTTTTTGGTCCCTTTTTTGTTTTTTCGGTTTGTACATTTTTAGTTTTAATGATGCATTTTCACACATTAAGATACATATCAGAAGTGTAGAAAATAGAAGCATTTCTGTGTGTTAATTGGTTGGAAATTCAGTTGCAAACCAAAGTGTAGTGAAGGCCCTAGCTAAAAGGTACAATGCTTAAACACACATCTATCACACCAATTACAAAGAATTTGATCAATGGCACATCTGTGATGTTGATCAATTCTGCAATCTGGAGGAATGTTATTGGTAACTGAAATAATAGGACAATGCTCAAAGCTTTGCATCATTACACTTGTGTAAAACCAAGGGAATGTGCATCTTACATAGATGTAATCATTGACTCCTTTTGCAGTATTATTAATCTGTCCCTGTTCAGCAAAGTTTGAACTAATAAGGATGAATGCTACGAATCCTACTGTATACTGTCCCAAAGTGGAAGTTTAACCCATGAAAAAGTTATGTTAGAATAATATTCACAAATCAAATCAATCAATTCCAAACTACAAAACATTCTGCTACATAATGTAATGTAATATAATAATGTAACTTTTATTTATTTCCACATTAACACGTGTGTATATGGTCTCAAACATGAAGTCCTAGACCTTCCTCTAGGGAGGAAGTCCAAGTGTCTGACGTTCCATCTTGTAGTTTGGATGTTTTCAACAATCGTTCATTATACCCAGAAGGACCTTGTGGATAGCTAAACATTCCTAATAAGTACTTGGCTACAATCAACCATCGTCACAATACGGTGAACCCACCTGCACTGCGCTGTTGAGGAAGCAGCTGTTTTGGCCTGGCTCGTTCAGCAGGCCTTTGGTGGGGGCTAGAGACAGCATGCTCCCCGGCTGGTAGGATTTGGCAAGGTTGCCCCCCGGCTTCCTGAAGAACTTGACCCATGCCATTGGATAGGGAGGTCTGCCGTTTGACAGGTAGGAGAGTCAGACTACGGGGTCCGTTGGTGTTGGCAGTGGGATCCCTCGGCCCCTGAAGGAGGAACTCCCCAACAGTCTGAGGCTAAGTTATTCCGCTAACCGCAACAATTGTCCCGCTACACATGGGCCACTACTCCCCCATCTTTGCAACTCAAAAAGAAAAAGTGCTTCTGCCTGGCGCCTGCCACTTGGACGTGTCTTCGGAGACAAAAAACAAACAAAAAAAATTACACTGAAAGTCCCAAGTTTGGGAAATCCTTTGACGTTTGGTGGTATGATTTTACTTATGAGTTGACCGTGGAGTGACTCGTCTGAGCCATTCTCTGGTCTTGACGGTGTTGCACATGGCCTCAGGATAGGTTGAGCAGGTACTGTGGAGCCCAGGTGTCCCCAGGGGTTCACCACCTATTGCTATTGAGGACTAATCTCTGAGGTTCATCCATAGGGAAGATGTATCCAGGTGGCTCTTACCGTTTGATTTCAAATGCAGCTGGACTGTGAAAGAGAAAGAGAGAATAAGACATAAAACTTAATTGTGTGTAACATTTGTAACATTGTATGTAACATTTTATTATATTTTTTTTTTGTAGATATTACGAACATGGAGATGGAATAATAGCTTTTTCAATTATCTTAATTGCCTCAATCATTACTTAATCATAAATGTTGTAGCTGAACTGAAAGATGACTGGTTTTATATCAATAGAGCACATATTGCCATCCAACAAAGTGGTACAATCAGCATTTCTGTCCAATTCCAGGTCAGATGTCAAATTGCACTGTGGTACATTCATTTTTACAGACACCTTTTGCACTGAATGTGTCAACTTCAACATCTGAAGCTGTAAATCACCAATAATTAGAACAACTGATGCTAGATGTCAAAAACATTATAGATAATAGATTATTATATTCAAATGGAAAAAATGATAGTGTTGGATAAAAACAACTCAAACTAAAGCACACTTTGTATAAGTTTGGTATCACTGGCCTCCTATTCATTCATTACCTATTTAATACAAAACAACAGGAGAGGGACCAAGTAACACAGTGGTAAGTGGTGGTACATTGACCCTATAGTGTAAATGTATTAAAGCTGTTATATGCAATATTCTGTCTCTACTGATAGTGAAGGTGAATTACAACAACAAGCCGTTACAGTTCAAAACAAGCTGAACTTTTCTCCTCCCCTGCAGCACCTCTGTCTCTCCTCTCCCCTGTCCATCAAAACCCTCACACACTACAGGTGAACAGATTGTTGGGAGGAGAACAGAGATGGGCTGGGGACTGTCAACATGGTCGAGAAAAGACAGAATATCAACACACTGGTTGACCCGTAGTGAGACACTTTTTGTGAAGATCATATTTCACTGAATCGCACATATCAGGTTAAAACAGCCTGTCATATCTCCCTCTGGTAAATAATAATAACAACAATAATAAAAAAACAAGAAAAAAACAACATGCAGGCACTCTATAGGAGCAGTCAAAACGTCTAAAAAGTAAAAATATTCCAAACTGAAATATCACTTCATTCTTTAATCAACTTAGCAACTGACTAGCAAAGAAAACATTTTTATTTCCTCATCTAAATATAAACAAGCACATCAGATCATAACATACCACTGAATAGCAATCAGATTTATGAGCTAAGCATGACCCAACACAGTGAGCAACAAAAACAAAAAAGTACAACCACACAGAATACTGATTGAGGAAGGCACATCTCAATGTCAAGGGCACTGGGTTAGCAAATACCACAAGGGAACATTTCACGGTCAGCAACTCTTCATTTAGATCAAACATTTCCGTTTTGAAACTTATGTGACGTGCTTTAAAATTGTTCTCATGGATAATAAGGCTGACTTTATGGACTGAAAGAAGGGCATGGCCAGAGTGTACAAAACAAGTGCCAAGAAGAGATATTGAGCAATTGTTTCTTTTGTGGTGTTTGGTGATGCAACCAGACATAGCAGTGAGTGAGTCAACCTAATTATCTTCTATTCACATAAGGGCATGAAATACTGCCCTAGTTTTCACAAACAATGAAAACCTCCCTCTCGTGGTCTACGGGACCCTAGAGTTTCAGCTAAAACCAGTTGGACAACATTTCACTCCTGGTATTTCAGGAATTCTCAAATGAGCTACACTTGCAACCAGGTAACTACAGCACAGCAGGTTAATGATGGAACCAGAAGTTTTGCATTCACCTTTGATTTTCCCAAATTCTACTAAACAGCAACTTACTAAGGGTTCCTCTTTCTACCTCTTTCTACTTGACTCCATAGCAACAGCATTCCAAGGCAATCACTTAAGCCCAATGTTGCTAAAGAGCTGCTGTCTTTCGGATTAGCTTCAATGCTGGAGAGGCAAGTGGAAAAAAAGTGGAAAACTGTATACTCCTTCCCGGCCCCCCTTTAGGAAAACATCATTGGACACAACATGCATGGGCTCAAAGGGGCTTCAATATATTATTTTCTTCTTTTTTTTTTTAATAAAGGGCTGCATTATAATTCCATCATTTATTACGTTCCTAAATGGTAAATTGTCACAATTTGAAAGGATACTTTTAAGCATTTTAAGATTATACGGCTGAACAACATCTCTTCCTTGCCTATGTTCCAGTAAACTAATAATAAACTACAAGCTACACATCCCTAAGCCCTCATTATTGGACATTAAATATGATTGAGACATTGCTGACAGCAACAGTTAAGATGACTCTGCATTTCTAATCATAGGAATTATTTCATTATGGTATTCAGTTGGAAAAGCTGCCAACCTCACTTAGCTTAAATTATCTCTTAGTCTGAGACAAATTGCCATTTGCTGACTACAATTGGATGACGAGATTTAAAATACAACATGCTCTTTCTGAAGGGTAAAGGTCATTTCAATTCAAAACAAAACAGGACAATACCAGCAAGTTGCATTCAAGCAAGTCCCTGTCAAGATTGTGATTTGACCTGCCTCTTTAGCACACCACACTTGCCAATTATTAACATGTTACTGCCAGTGTAATTTCAGCCTTAAACAGTGCTGTGAGGAAGTTGCTTATTATATGATTAACTTTTTGTGCTTTGTACCTAGATTTAATTTTTTTTCAAAAGAAAATGAAATATGGCACCTATTGTTCAGCAACAACATCAGGGCTGAGAAATGCAGTACAGGACACATGAGACGTGGACTAACTTTACCATAGAGGGTAAAGTGTCACAGACCTAACTTGATTAGGCAGCAGGCAGATTGAAAGGTGATAAGTTTAAAAGAAGGATGAGGACATTATCTATGTGTCTAGGACCACAGGTGAGGTTTAGAGACAAGAGCATGCTTTTCAATAGCTGTTGTATGACTACTTATAAGACCTAATAAATGAAAACCTTATACTCTATTTTGATTCAATGAGTGCATACTGAGTGGGGTCATGGGGTATATCAGCTTCCTGGTCTTAGTCCCTGGTGGATAAAATAACGATTGCTCAATGGTCACTATTTTGTAAACAAGTTATGTCATGGCCTAAGGTAAGCCAAGACGTTTGTCCACACCCTTCTGTTTCAAGTCTTAAGGACAGATTATATTTTCTTCAGGCTGCATTGTTCATTATGAGTAGGGGTGGGGTTCAATAGCCGGTTCTATTTTGGAACCAGTTCAAAGTTGATAGAATATCCAAATTTGATAAGCTCAGAGTTAAACAAATGTCTTATTGAACCTTTATTTCCCAAAATCTGGATCTTTGTTCAACAACTGCCATCTGTTGCTATTGCATAATAAAACAATATATTATGGTAAAAAGGTTGTTAAATCTGTGGATTCAACAGGGCAATAAAAACAGCACAGTTTATCAGATCACTCTGTCCACTATTTTCCATTAACAATTTACCAAAAAGATTATATAAAGGATTTGAATGGATTCAGATTCAATAAGCAGATTCGATACTGGATTCAGATTCGATAAAATGCTATCGAACCCAAATGAGAAAAGTTTCTCTCATAACACACTCCTGGCTAAATAACAGGCAACCACAAAAAATAAAAAAAAATAAAAATCTTTTTAAAAAGGCACAATCCACGATTGGGTTTTAAATGCTGTCCTGTTGCGGTTAAGCAAGGAATTACAACAACATTGCTGTTGTAACTACAACAACTCATACTGTGCACCAACATTATTTGATCTCAATGAAGGCACTGGATGAGATAGTGCTAAACCATTTTCATGTCACTCTCCAGGGCCCTCATTTATCAACAGTGCGTACGCGCAGTTATGTGTGTAAACTGTGTATGAAATAGTTTGAAATGAAAAAGTAAAGTGTGGGATTTATCAACTTGTACTTATACTTGAAAACGTTCGTAAATTTACACACAGCTCTGACCATGCGTACGCACAGTACCTGCTGGTAGAAAAGGAGAATGGTCAATGACTTGCCTAAATGACCTGTCATTAGATGAACTGTCTTTTAGAATTTCATAGAACATTAGGCTACAATAGTTTGATGGGCAGCGAGTCAACCATTTAAGCAAACCTATCTAAATGGTTGGTTGACAATTAGGATTTAAGTGCAAATGAGTGTGAATTGGCACATACTTGCCCACAGAGCACGTTTTCAGAGACCTTGCTAATTTAAAAAAAAAAAATTAACGGAGATATTCTGATATGAAGAATATAGTAAACTTCATGATGACTTGTAAAGTTCATTACACGGGGCTTATTTTGTTTGATCTCTGCCGCCAACTTTCTTCAAACAGAGAATAAACATCCAAACCCTCTCCATCCTGGGATGTTTGGCGACGGGCACACGGGAGATCAGGGAGAAATTGGACATTTCACAACCCACCATGAGCCCCATGCTGCCAGCAGTTTTAATTCATAGTTGTCTCTTTTTATTTCTGCCACTATTCTTCATTTACCATATCCTATTAAGCGCTTTGAGCTACAATCCTTGTATGAAAGGCGCTATATAAATAAAGTTTATTATTATTATTATTATTATTATTATTACTACAGCTTGCTCACAATAATTGTTCTCTGATAAATTAATCATCTTTACTGCTTCTTTTGACAAAAACATATTAAACTTCAGACATTGGTAACGTTGCCTGCATCTTAAAGAGAATGTTTTGTTACCATATTTGGTGTTTTAGGTGAGTTTCTTTATGTTAATGAGCACCGCTGTGCATGAGCATGATGGTTTAGAACATGTGGGATTTGTAAACAAAGATTACATACTGGTGTGCATACAACCGGCGTGCGCATGTTTGTTAAATATTGATTTTTTTGTACTTGCACATTCAAAATTTTATTCGTAAGACAGAATTTAGAACCTTTTCTTGATAATGTTGATAAATGAGGGTCCAGGACTAGCTTGCACTAAACTTTCAGTCTTTTGTTATCCATGATCTTCAAAAAGGAGACTCCACAAGAATTGTGGCTATATGACAACACTTGTTGCTGTGAGGAAATATTCACAGAAAAAAAACAAAAAAAACCCATCACTCTCAGTACTTGGGAATCTGCCAAAAATATAATACAGATCTGAGTAAAAGCCAAACGAAGAGCTCATGTAAGTCAATTCACTTTTCAGGATTTTGGAAGCATTGCACAGGAACCCTCCAGTCTTCCTTTGTAAACAATGGCTTTCTAGGTTGTGTCAAGCAAAGACTGGGAGTGACTAATTTTTCTCTTGTCATAGAGAAAATGCTATGGCTAGCATCTTGAAGCAATCAGCCAAACAGTCTCTGTTGTGCATCAGCAGCTGTGACAGGCCAAGGCTGTCAAATAGATCTGGACATCTTGCGTGTGAAGGCACAGGGAGTCTGGTGCTACAATTTATCTTTTAGTGATCTGTTGATGGATAGCCTCATTAAGAGTGATTTAATTGATCTCTTTTATATGGTAATGAACAGCCTCCGATGGATGAATCTGTGGTGAACTGAACTACAGTAATTCAATGTCTCTAAGAAAAGAAAACGCAAGCACATTGAGGGAACAGGACATAGGGTGAAGGAGCATCATACAAGAACAAAAAGGGATTTATTGGAGCAATTGAGTGGACAGGTTCAATTTCTAACACCCAAACTACAACAAACCTATATTAATTATATTTTATATAGGCTTATAACACCACAGAGTTCAATGAAAATCAAAACTTTTCTATATTCATGCACACAAAATGTACGACAACCTAGTTCTCAACTAAATTAGTGTTTGAGAACCATCAAAACATTTGGTACCACTTTATTTGAAGAGGTGTGCATAAGTTTAGGCATGAAGCCTTGGGGTTAGGGTTAATGTCAAGTTGTCAAAGACATCTCAAACAATGTCAACTTTGCATTACAAATGACGCAACTGACCAAATGACACTTAATGACAACAGCCATAAACATTCATAAAGACATGTCATGTTTATGACGGTGTTATGTCAGTCTTATGCACACCCCTTCAAATAAAGTGGTACCAAATTTCTTTTTTGACCAGTGGTGCATGTCGCTAAAACCTTAAACCGTTGTACATGGGCCAGGGCAAAGCCTTTGCACGAATGTCTAATAAAATTTCCCCATCAAACTGCAGAACTTGCTCACAGCACAGCTTTCAGTCTCTCCAGAACTTCAGAGGTTCTGAGACTTGGCTCATGGTGCAGTGTGCTTTTTCCTAATGCAGATCAATACATCATCCCGTTGACCTGGTGCATTACGCACCTGTATGACAGCTGAGTGTCTATTCGTTTTACTCCTCAACGCTGTCTCAATGTTGATGGATGACGTTCTTTTAACGGGGACAACACAACAGCAGAACCTCCTCCCATGGGCAGCAAAAAAAAAAGAATATACATGTCGTTCCCCTGTTTTCCATCCACACTATATCAGCCCATACAGAGCAACTATTTTTTACTGAAAATACACATGAACATGACCTGCTGGCTGACAGCATAATTGGGTGGAAGTAGATGAGAATTAAGATGGTGCGTTGCTAGAATAGCAAATAAACACTAATGTTTGAAGCTACAGGCGTCACTGTGGAACAAATTCTTTGAGGAACCATTTCATTCACAGATATTTTTCAGTCCATTAACTTCAGTTAGTAATTACCTGGATTGTTATGCTACTGACTTGCGAAATGGGGGAGTTTAATTCCCCAAACAATGGAGTAGACAAATGTAACGAACCAATGTAACTAATTACAGTACAACTTGTTGTTACTATAAATTGCAGTTATTAAAAGAGTGTGCCGACATGATCACTGCTTAGTTTAATTTGTTTGTGGCTTCAGTAGTTTGCAGCTCAGACACATTGTAACTCATTATTCCTTTGTTGCTGCCTTTCAGACCACACACACATGCTCATTTCAGTAGATTTAGTTTGTAATTATTCTAAATATGCAAATAAAGTAGTTTTTGCTCTTGAAACATTTCATATTTTCCCCAATGATAAGAATCAGAACCAAGATTCAATAACAACCGGATTTGATAAGCAGAATCAGATCAAATCCAACCGACACATCAACTCAACTTTAAAGTATAACTACACCCCCAGCCTATTGCATAATTTCGAAAAATACTAAAAAGGAGCCCTTTTTTTAATATAAATTTCATGATGTAGACTAGTCCCAAACGGCCAACTCTATCTGAGAATTGGCCTTGCAAGGCTCAGGCTGATTTAAAATAGCAGATGGCGGGTTGAGCCATTTTCAACCCATGAAATGACGATTTTTATACATTTGGTGTCAATGTCAATATTAACACAATAACCAGGATTGATGTGTTTTATCACAGTACCGTCATATAATTTAGTTTACAGCTCAAAAACACATTTAAGTGTACAGTACCTCTTTAATTCCACTCACAGTGTTCTGTTGTCCATGGACATTTTGTGCTATGTCCTTGGCATATGTATGAGGACCATGAAATAGCAGACTGTGTGTTTCCTACTCTAGATTTAGTATGAGGAATGGAGAATGGGCAAAATACTTCCAAGCTTGAGTGCTGAGTGCCAGAGATCTGACTCACATGCTAGATATTACAATTCAACAATTGCTTGAAATTTTTTTCAAAGGCAACAGCTGACCATTTACCAAGACTTCTCTGCTTACCATCATGCAGTATTATTAAAGCTAGGGTAGGCAATTTATTTTAGAAGCATTTTTGTTATATTTGTAGAAATTCTCTTTACATCCCGGCAGCAATCAATAAATCAAATGCTCAGATAATAAAAAGAAAAAATTACATTATATGTGGCTGACCTCCAGCAATAGTCAGGCAGTGAACGTTGATATGTTTTGGGGGACTGACTTTGGAGGGAGACCTGAAGGGAGGGGCTGGGATATTCAAAATTGCCTACCCTAGTTTTAAGTTGCGAACTTAGAGCAGTTGCATAACATTATTCTCCTATATCAAAAATTTGCTAAATTTTGTCCCGTGACAAGACTAAATTCAGATTTTCCACAATTTGCGGTGCTGGCCTTCTGGACTTATTTTGTCAGTGGTAGATTTCTTATAAGAATTGTACGTAGCTTAAACACAAAAGCGTAAAAATGTACACAAGCCTGAGCGCAAGCGTCCACCAATAACAGAGGGGAACAGGAACGTGACCCTGCATGTTAAAATCCTGAAACAACAGGGAAACTTGTAAAACTCCCTACAGACTGCAGACAAGGCTTCGGGCCTCTGGGCGACAATGCGGCAGCCGTTTCCTGTGTGGACTTCCTGCTGAAAGTCTCCCTGCTTCAAGCACGCGGTCAGCACTTTCAACTCCGTGAAACTTACCAGGTCACCCACAGCGCGCTCTAGTCACCCAGTGTTCCCTGCTCTAGGCCACCCAATGCAGGAAAAGAGAACAAAAGCACATGTTCCTGGACCAACACACTGAAAACAATTTGATTGAAATATAACATCCTCTTTTCCATTTTTCAGACTACTTCCTAAATGTCTCCGGGCTTCACAGCAACTTGCCAATAAATGTCAGAGTGGCGATGCTGGCCAACAACTTTGTTTCCATTCTTCATTGAATATATAAATTAGTTCATTCGGCTCCAAAAGCTGAATGTGATGTTGCGAACCCCTGGGTCAGATGTTTTTAAACACATTCTGGCTTAGACTTTGTGTAAACAGGGCTTGCAGTAGCTGGCATAATCTGGAAAAGCAGGCAAACCGTCATCAATAACTGACCAAGGTTTTGCATATTACCCAACAGAATGGTTAGTAAAGGAGACTTGGTTGTTTCTATCCATGTGCAGCCATACATTTAAAATAGAAAAACCCTATCAGGAATTCTTCAGTGCCTGCAAACACTGAAGTGACATGGTAGGCTTACTGTCAAAACTGGTTCTTCAGCATGCTTTACAGCCTGGTCCTTAAGGAAATATCCCACTGCCAAGTATGAGCACATGGTGTCTATATGGCTGTTTTGAAATAACTGATGATCTCATCGTTGCATTATTAAAATGTCCATGACAGTGAGGTGTGCTTATGCTGTACAAGGATTTAATCACTTGCATTACTTCTAGTTGGAGAAGACGTTTTGCACAGTATGTAAAATGGTCAACCATGAATGAGTTCTGTTGTCTACTGAATGCTTTTTTCCAAATGACATTAAATTATTGTATAAAAATAGCCCAATTATCAAACCTCTCAAACCATACCAGACCACACAATATGTATTAACCATGTATTGCTATTTCAACTGTAACTCCACTGCGTTTGGTAGTGAAGTGAAAAGGGAGCACAGTAACACTTGAGGACATTTTCTCGAAATGCATGTGACAAGACAGGGTGTCGATCTGCCCTAATTGACTGACAGAGGATTTTTGCTTTTTCTCTTAACGTGACACAAATCCACACAAGGTATAGGCCAACATCTTTTCAAAGCAGCCAACTATCTCCAAATACATTTTCAATCTCGCAAGTACCCCCAAAAGAAAGAATAACCTATCACACTGAAAGGTTGTTCACAAGACACCTTTCAATAATTCATAATAAACCTACACCGTCCACAGCGACGCGGCGTCCTGCCCTGTTTGACTAGGAAATAACAGCGGTACTCCAACGCAACTCTTTACTCTTTAAGTGTCAAATAAAAACACAACAACGGACCGATCTCTGCCAATAAATGTAACTTATTACCCCAAGTTTGAGCAAGCTGACAAGCGGGCTGAGCTACACGACGGACGAGGTGTTTCCAGGCCTACCTGCTTTCAGACTTACCTGAGTCTCAGGTACAACTAGGATACATTTCCGCCTGTCGGCGTCACAATAAATGACCGAAAGTTTGAAGAAGTCATTGAACGCAACTCGCGTCAGATCCACTCACCTCGGGGATTTTAGTAACTCCGGCGTAATAAATCCTCCGGTGTCAACAAAAAAACCAGCCCGAGTTGTGTTATTATTTCGGTCAGAACGAGTTTGAGTTTCGATGAACCAGACCAGGACGTTGCGTGTTTCAAATTCTCCAGGGGGGGAGACGTGGAAAACAAAAAAAAACACAAATTAGAAAAGTGTCGGTCGTACGCTGTTGCAACTTCAATATCACTATAATATTTTTGCGATATTTTTTTCCCCGCTTTATAAATCCCAGTTCGGAACAAGCGCCGTCCCTCGTTCACTCGCAGTATTCCGGTCTGGAGGCGTGTGTTTCTACTGATGCGCGGCGGTAGTGAGCAATGGTTGACTTCAGCACCTGAAATACTGGATTAGTGATGTTTTTAGAGCTACGAGGTCAAACCCCGCCTCTTGAACACTGTATTACTGCGGTCTCTTGTAGGCAAGCTACTGTACAACACTGCCACGGTTACACGCATACACACACACACGCACACACACACGCGCGCACACACACATACATTGACGTTTTCAAAGCATTGTGGTAGTGTCGTTACGTTGCGATAGCAGGAGTTTGTCGTCCACTTGTAAATACTGATAACAATCCAGAGTTGAATTATGGCAAGTGCTACTTTAAACCCTGTAGATATTAACTGGGAATTAATTAAACGTGCTTTGAGGATGTTAAACATATACATGCATAATAATATCGCAATAGTGTGGTGACAATTATAACACTGTTCAATGATTATAAAGAACGGAGCAGAGGAATGTGATGTAAGACTCTTGTTATCCAAACACCATCTGCCTGATCCTGTTACATAAAGAAAGCAATGAAAAGGACCTTCAAATAAGGCTTTTTCCCTCTTTTTAGTGGCAAGGGATTATTGACTGTAATAATACTCTGATATTAGAAGTATCTTCTAGTAGGCTGGATTCCTGAAGATGTCTCCTATTACACAAGATGCATTCTTATAAGAAAATGCCTAAATCTATACTTTGATGTCCCATTTATATCAACTTTTTTTGACCTGAAACTACTATATCCCCAACTAAAACTATGTTTACTAACACTATAATAACTGTTTAAAGCCATTCAAAGATTACGACAAAGGGGAAAATATGTCTTCGGGGTCAAGATAAAGACTGAACACACTTTTTTACACAATTTATATAGCTGAGTGCAGCTACTTGCATGCAGTTAGGTATTGTCACTTTATTTAGTCAGTTATTTGGTTGCGAACATAGGTAAGCCCACCTTTTCAACCATCTATTTCTTCATGTCTCTCGAATTCAGATGCCCTTTGAGCATCAATACATTGACCCATTATTCTAATTTTATTTTGACCAAATATCTTTAGAGGAAACTCAATCTATATAGCTTTGTGTCACCTTCTATCGACCACTTTAATGCAGTGTAGATTCTCCTTTAGATAGACCCGCCAGCAGTCGTACAGTCCAGTATGTGCTAATCATTTTCTCCCAGGCTGAAGGTCCAACAAGCTTAGTATTGAAGATAAACATTGGGTTTCAAAGAAATCTACACAATCACCGAGTGTGGCTGAGGAAATCGGACACAGTGATCAAGTGTGCAGCATGAGGGGTCACAGTGTATCAGAACAGTCCAGGCTTTCCCCAGGAAGTAGTTGAAAGAGCCCATCGACAAGACAATCACTTTTCCCCTTGCACACATTTCCTCGGGGGACATATAATGCTTCCTGTTAAAATATGGAACAAGTTTAGGAGTGTGTTAATCATTATAAGTGATGTGAGCTTAAGGGCCTTACCACTACTCTAGCTAGGCTTTTCTGTTAAATCCTTAATTTAAAATCCAAGTATAGGTTTTTTCGGTCTGGCTATATCTGCCTGTCCATTCTGCTATATACTGTATATACTACACAGAACAATTTAAAAGTAGAAGGTTATAGGAACGCTTGAAAAACCTACAGTATATTAAATAAAAGCACCCAAAGAACCAGTAAGAAAGCCAAAAGCACACAGAGAAGAATTTGTTTGACTGAAACGGAAGCTATTTGTGACTACAATCAGATAAATATTACACGCAAAGGCGAATAATTTAGCTTCGTAACTCATGAGAAAGTGTTAACAAAAAGTATTTTGTTATCAGCGGTAGTTCTGAGCACACACAGAGAAGATACAGCATGTAATATCAAATTCCCTTAGACATTCCCACATTGGGTGTAGGCCTCCTCACTTTGATGTCTTTCCTCTGAATATCTTGCTATACCACATGGATCAGACTGCACAAGCAATTCTGGTCTTACGTAAGTTTCATAAATGTCAACTTTTCTGTGACCTTGGCGGGTACTTTACACTACAGCAGTTACATCTACTTATTTTTGCCATGTCAGCCTTGCTGCACAACACTGTGCCAAATGTCTGAAAAGTTCTGTATGATTGCAGTGTCTATATACACAAGCTAGTGCCGGTCACTGGCACATCGGCTTCCTATTGTCTCTAGATGTGATTTTCTTCATTGGTATCCCAAGACATGTCAACGTGTCCTAGAGTTTGAAACTTTGCGAGTTCATGGAGTGAATGTTTCAGTTGTATTTCCTAAAGATACGGGATCATACTGCACCTTGCTGAATGTCACACCGCACTGTTCTTGATCACAACACTAACATGCCCAGCGAACCACTGATCCTACACAGCGTTGATTCAGTTGTCAAGGTCATTTTAATTTAAGATTAATTAGCGAGAGTTTGCCAGCTCTGCAAGAAGACAATGCACGCCGTAAATGCCCCGCTGAGAGTTGGTGTCATTGGCTTGGCTTTTCACCTTGAGAAAGCTCCAATGAACAGCCAGAGATTTGCTGAACACAGTGAATGAACAGAGCTCAGATGACAAAGTGAGTGCACTCTCTCCAACAGCACCTTAACTTTGCTGATTTTTATTTCACTTTTACATCAAACATTAATTGTTTGTTCCTTTCTATTCTTTTTTTACTTAGTCTGTTGGTTCTATCATAGACAGTCATTAGTTAGTTTCAGTTAAGTTATTAGTTTTTGACAGATGAATTGATTCCTGAATGATCCTGATTTTTTCATTAAACAGCCAAAGGCCATTTCACCCCAAATGTTGTGTGCCATTTGAAGGACATTGATATTTTTAGCATGGCTGTCTGGCTTTTCAATCCATAGTTACTCTGTTATTTGTAGCACTGAGACACAACTGGAAAAGAGGGACAATAAACCACTTAAAAAAACCTTACTGCTTTTTAAGCCAGCCCTGTCATAGTGCTTTTGTTTACACTGAAACAATACTCCATAAATCTGACATAAATGACACAAATGCTTTTTTAAAAGTAAAAAAAAAAAAAAGAAGTAAGTCTAATTAAACACAAAACAAGAATCCTTTCAATTTAAAAAGGGTTTTCTGACAGGACAGTAGGCAAATGCTCCAAGTAAACAAAGTACAATGAATAAATGCCACAACTGCAAGGCAACACGTTCCAGCTCTGTCCTCTACTTTCTGTTGTGGTAATAGTAACTGTACACAATAAGATGTAAACATTGTCTGCTTCTTTCTCAACTTCCGTGTAAAAATGAATGCCCTACTGTGCATGTATGTATGTATGTATGTATGTATGTATGTATGTGTGTGTGTGTGTGTGTGTGTGTGTGTGTGTGCATTCTTACACATATAGAATCATGGGAAATGCAAACTATTCAAAGGGTACAACCTGCACTAAATAGCGATATAAAGATGTAAATTGTCCCAACTGACCATACGAACAAAC
>OMKK01083720.1:0-19999 GCA_900302305.1 Polymixia japonica | reverse complement strand
ATGTGTGTACATGACATGTGCATGCACTCATGTCCACATTTACACAATAGGCTGGGTGTATACCTGCACATATTCCATTTCCTTAGTGGCCCAAGGCCCGTGTGTGTCAGTCAAGCCTGAGTGCTTGGCTCTGACAGAGTCAGCAGCAGACAATGAGCTGAGGCTGGGAGGCTCCAGATCTTTCTCCCTGGAGAACACCTGGGGCTAAGTAGCTTGTTATTGATCTAAGTAGGGGGAGGGATGAGAGACAGAGGGCAAGCCGCAAAGCACCTTTGCCCCTTACTGGCCCCCATAGTCTCCCACTGGACAGTGCTTGAGCTAAAACTCTCTATCAACTCCAAACCCTGCCTGACTCAAATGAGAAAACAACAGTGGAGGTGCAGGACCAAAGCTCTATGGAGGGGGACGGGGGACGGGGGCATACAAAAAAGTCTTTGTAGTTTGATGATAAAGTTTGGGATTAATAGGGAACAAAAGCTATGGATGGGGTTTTGATGTGTGCATTCTGGCTCACCTAAAGGTCCTTTGATCTTAGAGTGTGGACGCGCCCTGCCTCCATTGCTATATGAAAATAAAACACGGTAGCTAATAAGCACATAGAACCTACGAAGAATACCTCCCTACTTTAATTTTCTCACAGCAAAATAGAAAATAATATTTCATCATATATTAAGGGTGAAGGTAAAGACCCAGGTTCTCTCTAAATATATCAGCATCAAATGAGTTATGGTAACCACTCGTCCTACAATCTGAAGCCCTTATGAACTACTCTGTTGTGTTGTCTCCCATCCCACTGCTTCTAATGTGTAACACACCAACATATCAATCAACTGAAACAACAAAAATGGCCTAAGAAATCTCAAATTACACAAAAGAAAGAGTTCTTTATTGGACACATGTATTTAGAATGTGTCATCAAAGCTCGCCAAAGCCAGTAGCTTGATTGTGAAAAAACAGGTGTCATTAATGTCATCTGTAATCACAGCAATCCCGAGCGTAGCAAAGACTATACAAATATTTACAAAGGTCTTTCGAAATGTGTAATGTTTTAATGATTTATCATTAATGATTTAAAGGTACTATATATGATATTTTGAACATTAATATAGTAGTAAACAACTATTTGCTATGTAAAGACATACTGGAGTAATGGCGTCCTGAGCAGAGAATGAAGTCGCCCTCCCTCTGTGTGTGTTGTAATCTGAGCTTCTCTGTTGTTTGTTTTGGTAGCCGGTCCGGCAGCGAGTGCATGTTAGTTTGTGTGTGTCGATGTGGCCGACGCGGCCATTTGTTTTGGTCTGAGATGCTGGTGCTGTAGTGCGACATCTAGTGGCTGAATATGCTATACTGTATAGCTCCTGTAATGATTTTGCTCGTATATCATGCCAACAACGTGCCAACAATTCACACTCTGGGTGTAATTCCTGAAAGCATGATTAGTAAACCTCATTTTTACACAATATCGGAATTTCCTTGTTAATATACTGTATACAAGAGGAAACTAGATAACTAGACAATCAAATCTATCTATCTATTTCAGAGTGGGTCAGATACTGTACATACAGCAGAACTGTACAAGAGTGATTCTGCAGTTGAACTTCCAAACATCCATCCACCTTCTCTCTCAGTCATCACTCTCTCCATCACCTAACACTTGAGGTGAATTGGCTCTCTATTCTAAATCAAAACACCTTGGTCTAGGCTAGGCGTTCGGCAAATTCACCTTCACTCCTTCAAACCCGACACACCCAAACACTCTTTAATTGAGGTATCCGTTGGGATTTAGTCACTCAATAATGAATATGTGGCTATTAAACCTAAGGGTTCAGACTTGGGGGAAGACAGCTGTCTGAGCCTCTCAAAGTGCAGAGTTTAATGGAGACCATTTATGGATTCAGGATCCAGTGTCAAGCGTACTTCACACTGTCAGGTAAATGCTATGAAGGAGAGAAAGTGTACTTCAAACAGCTTTCAAAACGCTTAGTCATATAATACATGGCAGGTGAGAGGCAGTCACATTCTGAACTCACTGGATGTGGAGTTAGTCTGATTATGCGGTGGGGAAAAAAATACAGCTGAAAGTGTTGAACATTCATCACTGCACACAGGTGAATGTGAATGTTGTCAGTAACTGTTCAGTTACCGCCCCACAAGACCGCACGGTTAAGAGGGTACATTATAGAAGTATGGTAATGGTAATTTAGCGAGGGAGTACAACATATAAGGAAAGCACTACCAGTACTGCCCAGTTTCAGAGGGGGTGAGTTGAACCAAAAAATCACGGCTGATTTACATCTGGACGTAGACAACGTCAACAAAGAACCCGGGGTCTTAGCGACACAACGGCCAGTTCCTTTAAATGTGACAAGTCCAAGTCAGTTTTATACTTCGGAGGGAGAATAAGAGAAAGAGCAACAGAAAGACTCAAAAGCAACATAACGACTGCGGAGGGTAAAATCAATACACGTCCCAGCTTTTCAATAACCTTTCCTGCCTTGAGTAAACTCTCCATCAACACTTGTGCCTCAGCACTGGACCGAACAGTGCGAACCAAAAGAAATCAGTTAAGTACCCCGGCCACGGTGGTGGAGTTGTGGGATAGGGCGACGGTCGGTATGTGTGAATGCATTTGTGTGTGTGTGTGTGTGTTTGCTCTCCAACTGTTGTCCTACACTATTTAATAAAAAAAAGAAATATTATGAATTGAAGATTGTAAACGGTTATAATTTTGCTGAGGAGGCCAACGTCAGGAATAAACATTTACCCCAAAAAATGTTATTGCCATGGGAGATATAAATATGGCACTAGGCACCTTGGATGAGTCTACATGCAGCTGCAAATTCTCGTAATTAAAAAGAGGGAACGACAGTTCGTCCATGATAAATTCATACGTTCTGGCAGCACGGAGCCACTGAACCGTCGCAAAGTGAGTGCACAGGTTCATCTCCCATCGATCGCATGGTTTCAAGAAGCAGGGGCATGTGTAGTATGTGAGTCTGTTTACATATGTGTACGTGTATGTGTGTGTGATTCAAGTGAATCAAGATGGACCGGTGACTTGATACGTGACCAACCTGTAATAATAGGTAGTACACAGGTGTCACGATGCAGTTCATCCTCTACTGTGTGTGCACCAAGCACTCATGCATATAGATAGGTTTGTTGTCATGGAATTAGAAATGACTCTCTTTCTGAGTAGTGCAGTCATGAATCTCAGATGCTGAACTCAAAGAATTGGAAAAACTGTGTATCCCTTCAATGAACCAAATGCATATAGTCATCTGCCAATTGAACTACCGCAACTCCCTCCCAACTGACCTCCCAAAACCCTGCCTACAACTTTCGCACAATTGCAGGCCATCTCTTTTTCAACTTCCCCAAATACTCACAGGCCATTCCCCTCCTTCGCTGTGTCTTCTGGCTGCCCACATATCCTAGCGTCTGCTAGGGTACCTGGCTGTGAAGGTATCCATACCCCAATATCTCCAGGGCATGGGTCAGCCCTAAATGCCAGCTACCAAACTGCCACCATTGCAACTAAGCAAAAGAACTAACAAGCAATCGTGTTTGAAGACAACATTAGGCCTATTGATGATGTTGAGATCAGTATCTTGATAATGAATTAGTCAGATGCAGGGGCTGTTAGTTCTCACACTGTAGAAGTATGGGGAAAAGATATAGACATACAAGAAAAACTATAATCGTCAGTACATTTACCATGTAACGGTACTGACCATGTAATGGCACTGACCATGTAACGGTACTGACCATGTAATGGCACTGACCATGTAACGGTACTGACCATGTAACAGCACTGACCACATAACGGCACAATGAAAAAGCTATTGATTGCTTATGCATAGAGTATAACAAATTTTGACATTGTCTAATTTTATTTTCCTATGTATCAACCCTATGTATGCAAGATTTTTTTTTATTGCAAGATGATATATATATTGTACATATCCAAAGATAATTTTGTTCATCCCTGGACACTTGGCTGGTGCCTCATTTTTCTTGCAAGGACCCTGTTTTTGGGTTATAGTTAATGTAGCACCTACGTCGGGATAAAATGCAGTTGGGCTATTTCTAGGTTTGCAGGAGTGGTTGGACATACTGTATATTAAATAATCAGACCAGAGACCATGAGCTATAATAAATGCCAGCTTGTTTAGTTTGATAAAAAGGAAAATAATAGACGTACAGAGAAGTTCAACAATGTACATGTTGAAGCACTTACCTACAAAGGTAAGTGCTTTCTATTTTAACCTTTTCAATTTGTTTAGGTTAAGTCTTGTTTAGTCTAGTTTAGATTTCTCATATTGTTTTAATACAAACAACCCCAGGGTTTCCTGAGTTTGTTTGTTCTGTTTTCATTTTGCAGCTGGTTCCTGTGTTAACTCTCAAAGTTTCAACCTTTCACCTATTTCAGGTAAGTTTGATTGATCTTTTAGGCATTTCTGTATATCTTTGTTTCACGTAATAATAATAATAATAATAATAATAAAAAAGTTTCACGTAATACATTATTTAAGTCTTTAACACACAGTAGGGGAGACCGGGGCATGTTTTCACACTTGCACACTTTTCACTCTTTCTTACATTTAGTGGGTGCAATACATCACAATGGTATAAATGTCATACCAAATGAAAGAATGAAGTCTCAGCCACATATTTTGTATTCATTACAACTTCATACACTGTATCTTATTTCAGTACAGAGTTGTAGATAGTTAAGTAGAGTGTGCACCATTAGCGGGAAAGTTGTCACACTGTGGGGAAGTTGTCACATTGGACTTTTCAACAAAAGAACACAACCATCTCATTTTTTTTGTTGACAAGTACATTTTTCAAGTCAAAAGAGATCATGAATAGATTAAAGGGGTCATATTTTGCTCATTTCCAGGTCTTTATGTTTATCCTGGGACTCCACTAGAGTAGCTTTGTATGATTCACAGTTCAAAAAAGTCCTTATTTGTCTTATACTGGCCCTTTATCTAGCCCCTCTATTCAGCCTCTGTCTGAAACAAGCCGTATTAGCTCCTGTCTCTTTAAGGACCCCCTCCCTAAAAACACACTTTCTTCTGATTGGCCAACATCCTCTTGCCGGTGTGGAGGTTCAGAAAGCAAACTGTAAACCTACTAACATATCATTTCTTGTTCTTGATTGGAAATGGCAACTTCTCAAATCAACCGTACATGTTCGAGCCCGAATCATATCCGGAATATGAGGCATGCAACAAGGCTTGTTGTTAATAACTTTCATGAACTCATAACTTTGAAATCAGACGTTCTCTGGCGTGCACGTGGATCCCCGGTAATTGCTGGAATTGGAATGGAATGGCTTTAATGCAGCTCCACTCCACTCATATACTCTGGTTCACAGCCCATTCTCAAAATGCTGCTGTTTCCTCTTTGTACTTACTTTGGAGGTTAATGTGATGTTGATGGTGATGAATCATAAAACATTTTATATTTTGACCTACTTTGCAAAATGCACTTTACTAGTATTCTTGCCAAGTTAATTTATGCAGCTCAGCCAACAGCTCTTAAAAAGTCGGCAATCCATGTTGGTTCAATCTTCGCAAAAAGGGATTGCGACATGTTTGACTTAAGTGACCTGGTGTGCAATTATGCACAATTGTCGGGTCACAGCCAAGCATCTTACAAGAGGAGTCTGAATGTTGGAAACACTGGAGGGACAACCATTATAAAAAGGAGAGGATCAGAATAAGGAACGGCAGGGAATTGTTCCCTGGTGACATGCAGCAGTGGTTATGCAAGGCCAGGGAAATGTGTGCTTTAAAAGTCACTTTACAAGAGTTGTGCAGTTGCTAGTTCAGTCTGAAGATGTTAACGGTTTTGTCACTCACGCAAGGAAGTGGTACACCCAAAACCCAAAATGGTGATTCTGGAGGAGTTCCGACTCACTGTGTTACTGTAGTTAGCGGCAGTGGCTGTCTACGTCTAATGTACTACGAAGGGGGAAGCTAGTTTTTGACAGGGTGGCCTAGGGTTAGAAAAGGGTTGCAAGGTCATCCCCAGTAGCAACTCATAATGTAGTGTCACGTCACTGCCACTTTTTTAAACGTGCGATTTTAGCAATATCACTTTACGAACTAAACAACTAAACCTACATCAAAACGAGCCAATGTGACTCGTGATGAAAACGTCCTCTAGGACCATGCGGATTATGTGGCTGCCTGTCGAGTCTGTAGGCACGGTAACAACTCGCACAGCGAAAGTGATGTCCCTAACAGAGCTACTACACCCGTGTTTTAGCTGACAAGCAAGAAGCTACAGTCCTAGGCCAGTCGAGATGTCGAAAAAAAGAAAAGTTGACATTCGATCTGATACTATCAAAAATTGGGTTCTAGCAGTAAAACTACTCATAGAGGAGAAGAAGCCAAATTAAGTTAAGACAAATATTCCGCCTTAAATGTCACTATCACTTCTGAAATTTAATCTACGCCCTTGACATTATGAACCTAACTGTAACAACTCATAATGTAATAACTGTCCATAATGTAATAATTGTGCATATTGTTGACAAATGTCCTTGTCTTCTTAGAGCATGGGAACCCTTCTAGCTTTACAATAAGTACATGACACAAGTGGATATCTTTATCTATAATATCTACAATAATGCACTTTTCTGATTGGTCTTTTGGAGACTAGAGTACAACATTCAATTATGAATGAAATCTTGAATGAAGAGATTGGCCTATTAAACAATCATCATGAATAATTCAGCCTAAATATGTTTGTGCATATTAAAAATGATTAAAGGAAATTATTTCATTTATCTTGTTATACAGTACTACTCATCAAGTACCAAATAATGAGCTCACGTTTTCAATACATTGTAAAGGCACTGTAAGCAAGGGGAAGTTTCATATCCATGAAATACAGCAATTCTCTCATGACTCTTGTTTATGTGATATGAACTTGAGCACCGGAATGGGAATGTATAGAAAATAGAAAATCAAAAGGGCAACCATAACAATAACACAAGCATTTATCGCATTCATGTTTCAGTTATCTTGTTTTAATCCACGCATGTTGCCCCAACTTCCGCAAATCCTATTCATAATAACGACTCAGTGGCTTAATAGCTGTGTTCCCACTGGCTGTATTCCTACTGACATTGCAATGGTGTATTTCTAAATCATTTTTACTATTAACTACATCCCATTTGACACATTATGTGGGCAGGACAATGTGCTTGTATGCATGTTCTTACCTTAAATGTTACAGATGTGAGATGGTGCTGGCTGGGGCTTTCTGGACAGCAGAATTGGGGTTGTGATCCCAGCCTCTGTTGTTTTGTACATATTGTGCACACGTTATCTGACTTTCATGAAAACATTGTTGTCTCCCTTCTCAAGGTCATCTTCTTCCTTCTTCCGTCTCAAGATGAGGTCGTGTAGCAGGTCTAAACTTCATCAATCTTAAGGTCAAGAGTGGTGCAGCGGGCCCAGTGGTGGTGCCATGTACCTTTTATGGAAAGCATACACATTTTAATAATATATCGTGTGTCACTGCAAGATAAGTTCAGAATTGCACATTAAACATTATCAACATGAGTAGTAATCTCATAAGATCATCATAAGATACAATCTTACAAAATAGAATGTACTACTTCGCTTATTGTATGCTTGCTTCCGATGTAAACAAAACAAGTCTCGCCAGAAGAGAGATCGTACATGGTGAAAGTAGTACGATTTTATGACATAGTTTACCAATCTCCTAAACAATCATTCAGAGTTGAGTCGTGTGTCATTAAAAATAACCAAATATTCAGTTATAGATTTACAACAAGTTCTCAAGTCACGTACAATACTTAACATGATGTATGTTAAAATGTTAGCATTTGGCAGCGGAGAAAACGATCTACCGGAGATAAATAGATGGCTTCGGTGTCTGTGTTCTTGTCACATAACAAGTAAATTGTCCAAAGTGTGAATTTCCTGGAAAGTCGGCATATGCCATTAATATTCCCAGTTGGCTTGCTATATTTAACATGATAATGCTGGTACAGCTTGCATAGGCCATTTATCAGAGTTGGCACTTTAATCAAGACATTATGTACTTTCAGGTGTGTTATTCAATGTATAAAAATCAACTTTTGTCAGTCCATTTTTATATAAAGTAAATCCTTCATGGTGTCATAGTGAAGGGCGGTGGGTGTGTTCATCCCATATATTATATTTGAGAAGCTAAATATACAATTTCATAAGTATACATAGATATTTACTAATCTAAAGACAACCAGATACAAAACTTGGACAAGACCAAGCAGAACTAAGCCTTTATGGCGATTAGGGCGACAAAGTCTGTTGGTAACTTAAGACAATCTGACTGACATTCCCGGGTTTGGCCAAGCCTTTCACATTGCTAACATACAGGCATTTACAGACACTAGAAGAAAATAACATATTATTTTATATTTTATTATTATATATGTGCATCTGAACATCCAAAGTCACATGCAAGCAGAAATATGGCACACTGCTCCTGTGTCTGAATTTGATACAAATTAGCTTCTTTCATGGACCCCCGTGGGTCCTTGAGTGAAGTCCCCAGTAAAACAGGGAATAATTTAATCTCACTATTATTTCATTCTCTAGCAGTCAGCCCAATTGGAGAATAAGAATAAATAACAGGTACTGAGAGCTTCCGTAATTGGTCGGGCACCTGTGCAGAGCAGAAGGCAGTGAAGGCATTTCAGAAGGCAGGAGTCCTGGGGCGCTATCGGCTACTGCAACTCAATTTCTCTTCCTGAATTCAAACAAAATATGAATTAGAAAAAGTTGCATAGCTGATCTGTGTCTTACAGTTGAGGAAGTTGAGGAAAGGTTAAATATTTCATATCTATATTTACAGGTTGCAGGTCAATGAAGGCCTTTTGGGCCATCATATGTGTTTGTTAGTCAAACCGTGCGATGACACTGAGGTAAAATGTTGTTCATCAGACTGTGTAACTTGGAGTCATTGGGGCAGATCAACGACACGCAACTTTTCAATATCACTTTTAAACTGCTGAGTAGCAGGGAAAAAGCATAGTTTCTGACCTTCGCTGTACCAGCAAAGGATTTCTTGTTGGGTAGCTTTTTTAAATTTCAGACAGAAGTGGAGAGGAACGTTGTGGTAGCACGCTGCGCACATTGACGCCCAGCTCCTTGATGACGCAGCGTCACTGAAGGCTTTTATTTTGACATGTATCGATACAGCGAAGGTCAGAACGTGCTTTTTTACGCACTTTAATGTGATTTTACAATGTATCAAAACTGACATTATTGCACAGTTAACATAAATAAGTTAGCTCGTCATGTTAGAGGCGCAATTACAAATATGATACATTTTCAGATGGAAGGCTAACGTTAACTTAGACTAGTTAACATTAATTTAAGGCTACCTTACCTTGCTAGCTAGCTAACCTCAAACAACAGCGTTGCTGTCATCACAGTTGTTTGCAAATAATTGTAATGTGTATCTAGCTATTAGAAATCTGCACTAATTAGCAAAAAATGTATGTTTAGAAAATGAATTTGAGCTATTTACCGGATTTTGTAAGCCAACATGTCCTGGTCTGTCTGTCTTGGAGAAGGTCTATTGGGATTATTGAGTTGGGACAGTTGGCAGCACAACTGGATCAATCCAGTCCATCTCAATAATTTAATATTGGGTCAATAGTCCTGCTATGACCAAAACCAACCCAGTAAAATAGCCCAGTAGCTAATGACCCAGCAGTAGCACCTAGTGTAGCCACCTTGTGGTGGGAGACAGTATTGCAGTGGCCATATAAATTCAGCGGCTCCATTCAGCACCCTACAATGTTATTTTTTAATTAGCCTTTAGTTAATTAATACTGTATACACTAGTCAAATCTGGTGACGGTTTAAAATTATAAAAAAATGGATACCGCCCAACCCTAGTTCTTATTTTGCATTTCAGTAATGTAACTACTATAAAAAAGAGAGTGTAAGGAAAGGTTATTATCTGAGCCTACTTTGCTAGTATTCTTGCTAATTCAATTCACACTTGAACTTTTAGGCTGAATTTACTAAAGGTTTGCACTAATGTGAACTAAATAGCAAGTGCATAATTATTTTTGGTCTAACACATGGCACAGAACATTTGCATTTGAAAAACTGGATCAATCAAGATGCCGCTGTTCATTGCGCTTGTGCCTTATTGCATATGCATTTGTGGGAGTTCTGAGACTCTAGAGGAAAATAGAGGAAGGAAATTATGTAAATTGGCAGTAGATGTGATTTATCAATGCTGGAGGCTCACACATTTCTATTGATCGGGCATGGTATGTACAGTCTGGGAAAAGCATGTATTTAAACCTTTAGTCTTTGCATAGGAAAGCATGTCTGTATTGGTAGCAGAATGCTGGGCTGCCATGCCCGTGGTTCTCATCTCACCTACACGTTGTCCATCAGTCTAGGATCTCAGGGAAAATAGTTTAGAACTAGGATCCTGCCTCCTTGTTAATAGACCTCTGAGTCTAACACATAAAACACTGGATATTCAATCAACAGCTACATCAGTGTGAGTTGTAGTTTCACTTGTGCTCTTGGGAGAGCTTTTCTTCTTCTTTGCTCTTCTTTTCCAGACATGTTTTCCGGAGAGTTATAGCAATTAGGCTCTATTTAACTTTCTTGCTCTATATATTTGTGGTTTCACAATTCTAATGAATTAATTATGCTCATTTACATGCACAATCTTAGTAAATAACTTTCATAGCTGTACTAACTGCAGCCTCCGTTGTTTTTGGTGCTGTGTCTCACATTGCGTCCATGTTAGTAGATTTAGGCCTTAAGTAGGCAGCAGTCCATCCGAGCTTGCTCATTCTTTCTCTGTAGGGGTTTGTGCATCATGTTTGACTTCAGTAAGCTGGCGTGCCGTTAAGTCTGTCAGGTCACAGCAGAGCCTCTCAGGGGAAGAGCTAGCTTGCTGTGAAACACTGGAGGGGGGAAAACAGAGGACACTATTCTTAGCTGAGAGATGGCTGAGGGCAGCAGGGCTGAGCAAGTTGTATTTTAAAAGTAACTGTGGAAATTACAGTTACACTTCACATACTAAACCAACAGGTCCTGTGTAAAAAGGATGTATGTCCAGATATACGCATGTGTAAGGAAAGCAAAGGTCTTAGTCCGACGTTCATTATCATTATTTATGTTTTTGTTGATTTTTATGGGTTCTTGTGGGGTAAATTAAACTGCAATGGCTGTCTGCATTTATCTGTTTTTTTTAGACCTTTTTTTTTTAGAAATTTTAGAAATCATGAAGAAAATCTGTCATGACAGGTCATCAAAGATACAGGCTTAGATTTGATTCACTGAGGATGGGAAAAACTACACGGTGTGACGATGGAAATCACAAATGTAGGATAGGGTCTTATCAGGAGAAGAAACACACAGTGTCAGGCTGTACTGACACACCAGACACCGATGAAAGGCAGAGGGCTCCTGAGAGAATGGAACGGAGAGATTGGCATTAAAGCCTTGCGCTTGCCACCACAAATTCTGCCCCCAGGACAAGAGAGGGTGAATCGTAACCATAAATAAATTTGGCTTGTCACTTAAAGTGTGTGTGTGTGTGTGTCTATGTGTGTGTGTGTGTACTTAAACCCTCTGAGAAAGATAGCTGAGGTTTAGCGGTAAAACAAAGCAGGGAACTATATAATAAAATAACTGCCTGAACGTTAGGGTGTGTTAGGGGTGTACGACTCAACAGCTAAAAGATCAATAACTCCTGCAAATTTATGTGGAAGGCAAACTTTTGCCTCCATCGCTCCATTCTTTCTCTCGCTGACACCGTTGTTTAAATTACCGGGACAAAGACACACATAACAAATACAAAGCGCTATCCAACAACAGGCTCAGCGGCTGCTAATTCAACTTACTGACAGCCATCCTCACAAGGGAGACAAACAAACAAACACCCACCTCATTACAAAATGCAGACACACACACACACACACACACACACACACACACACGTAAACATTATACGGTACTTTACAACCAAAATAAATAATACTAAGAGGAAAGATGCGCGTTAGGTGCATTCCTCATCCGTATTTTTCTCTACGGATGCGGCCCTAGTTTGTGAGCAGAGAGCCACCGGAGCAGCGACCCAGATGGAGGGTCGGTACTAGCTGGTGGTCACCGTAGGTCTTCCTCAGCATGTAGTCTTCTGAAAAATTGAGAGTTAAAGATAAAGGGGAGATACAGAGCAACCTAATTAGGGATGGGGGAGGAGGGAAGGAATAGATATGGGTGGGCGTTAGGAGGGCAGTCTGCGTATAGTCATTGATTTCCCGAGCGAATAACTATTTTTGTCTGAAGGGTCAGTTGAAGGTCTGGATGCAAAACTCTAGGACAGAAATCGTCCTTTTTTTTCTGGCGGAAGGTTAGGAGCTGACAGATAAGCCTATTAGTGTTTTACAATGTGTTTGTTTGTATGTATGTGCGTGTGTGTGTGGGGGAGTGTGTGTGCGCAGTTTATAAATGTGAATAAAATATATCCTGCATGGTGACAAATTGAGGAGAAATATGTACTTGTTATGTAAATGCTGTCCTTGTTAAGGGGTTATTTTTTTCCTGCCAGGCCTTGTTTCCTTAATAGCAGATCATAAAGAATTCTTCAACAGAATGCCCTGGGATAGCTTTGCTCTCATTTAATTTTTGTCGTCTATACAAACTGGTTTGCGTTCTAAATGTGTGTGCCTGTGCTTATAAGATTATGTTGATAAATCTCTGCATCGCTGTATTAACCTCATCGCATGTCACTGTGTGTTTTTATTATGAGATACTTTAACCAGGTTCAGTCTTGAGTGAAAAATCCTGGTGTTATGAGAAGCAATCGCACCTGAGCATAAAGCAAAACAGCAGTGCCAGCTGTGTCATTCTCCAAAACCGCACATCCACCGTAAACCACAAACCTTGTCTTAAAGGGGAAAATTACAAAAACCTAAAAAAGTAAACAGTTGACTTAAAAATTGTCTGAGGTGCATACTAAACCCCAGGTCGGTTTGAAAACAAGCCCAAAAGTTTTCTAAAGGGAACTTCCCTTTAAAGATGGAAAAGGAGGAGGTTTTAAATATTTCAGCTTTTGGCAAAAGAGCACCTTGCTTTAAGGAGTATTTGTTTAGTACTGCTATCTTAAAAAGCTGTGCCCAGTAGAAGCAAAGACTAAATTCTTATGGACTGCATATTTATTTTATTAAAGAGAAATATGAGAGCCCAATTGAAATGAATTATTTAATAGCTTTAATGTTTAATAACGTTTCTGGTTAGAAGGAAAATAAAAATAATTAAAAATTGGTAAGAAAAATAAAAAGCATAAAGAGCACTTTCTCTTAATTGTACAATGTGCATAAAGCCTGCATTGTGAATGAGTTATTGGAGACAGTTTCAGAACTTCTCTCTACTCTCTAAGCTTGGAACACAACAAACAATTCACAATGCCAGATACACTGAACAACCTTAATGCTTTAATTGTAGTAGTAAGTAGTAATTAAATTATTAGTTATATAATTATAAGATAAAACCAATTTAATAAAAAAAAAAAAAAACAGACAAAAACAGATACTCATTAAAACATAAAGGGCCTCATTTTCCGGAGCAAGCTGCAGATGCACGATGGCACAAGGTGCATTTAGGCGTGGCCAACACTTTTTTGGTAATTTGGTAATTGAGATGTTGCCGCAGCTGAGGCACACCTGCAGCGCAGTTGTAAAAACAGCTGGATTAGGAGGAATATTATCAGTAAGTGTGGTACACGTAGTAAGCTACTGCACACACGTCTACAGCAACTAGAACTGCAAGCTCTCCAACAGGGCAATGGTGCCAAACATGGGAACAAACATGCACACACACACACACACACACACACACAAAGACAAACGCACTATTGCTTTTGTGATAAACTGAACTTAAGTCCTTGCTCAAAACAATGTCCCCACCATTTATATAGAGGCGAACACGCACACTTCAGCACATCTGATAGAGCCCAAAGTGCTAAAGATAAAACTTAGTTTCTAAAAAGTTTTTTAAAACCTGCAACTGACTCTTTTTAATGTTTAAGGAGAGACACTCCAGAGAGCGGGGGTGATGACTGGAAAGGCTCTTAGGCTTCAGTCTAGATGTAGGGACTGCCAGAAGGCCTTGGTCAGGAGACCTGAGAGATCTCACTGAGGTAAAGAGACACAGTAGCTCTGAAATGTAAGACCTGACCAGCCCAGTGGAATGCCTTATAAGTGATTCAAATAATTTTAAAATCAATCCTGTATTGATTTTAAATCCTGCATTCATATCTACTCACTGAACGTCTAGACTATTTAAATATTTATTCTGCTACACCAGCAACATTAACATTTATAAAAGGTTAGAATTTGACATTGCAGTGTAACTCCTGCCCAGAAACTATGCTATTTGTGATACTGTGAAAATATATTTAAGAAAATATATTATTCCATGTCACAAAATCTAGTTATGTAGTTCTTGAGCCCCCACAAATTGGCTGTCGACCTGGACTTTATCTAGAGGCAGCTCATGCTGGTTCTGGTAATTGTGTGGTTTTAGGGCTGAAGCTGTTCAGCTACAGTAACCTACCACTACCGCTGGTGTGGTATGGTCTCAGTATATCCGTTTTCCTTTATGTCCCAGTTATTTGACTATTACTGACTATTTTTAACCAGTAATACTGTCTTTGACTGCCTGATGCTGCCCTTACAGTATATCTCCTCACTGCATTGTATGTAAGGGGGGGGTGCCAAAGTAGCACTGAGAGTTTATGTTGCTGCATACATTCAAATTTAAAAGGCACTAGGTCCAGTTTCTGTACCATTAAGTAACAGTGTTATCGACATGTTCTTGTATACTTGCTCCCAGTGGCGTCGCCAGACCTATTTCAGGGGGGCTGTAGCCCCCATTAGTTTAGTTAGTACCATTACAATTCGCTGGAAGTGGCTTCATTAATGTAGACGATCGACTGTATGAGATCGCGAATGAAAATGGAATTTGACATTTCATTTTCAAAGACTTAACCTGCAGTACAGTGGACAATATTCAAATGTAATTCACATGCGAAACAGCGCCCCTAGTCTATTGCATTTACATGTCATCACACTCTTTTGTTGTGAAAATGAAAATGCAATCTGTCAGTCCGCTCATCAAGGAGGGTCTTCAGTTAGGATGTCAATCATTCTCTGTCGGCGGGACACTATAGGCTATCTACCGGAATCTGACAATAACCCATAAAATTACAATTTTGGCAATCTAACCTGTGACAACACATTAGCTAAGGTTTTAAGGACTATAGCTGTGGGTAGTTGTTGATTTTGTTTAAATATACTGAATTGTAATTTTTGGGTTACTAGCAATGTAACCGGTGTTGCCCGTTAAATAGGCACAAAGCAGTTAATGTAAAAGAATCCCGTATGGATGATAAGAATTTCCATCCCTAAGAAAATGAAATGAAAACGTTTTTTAGAACATTTTCTCCTGGGGGACCATGCCCCCAAACCCCCCTAGTACGGGCTTCGCCCCTTAAACCTCTAGCTTTAAACCTCTAGTGATGCCCCTGAGAACAAGCATCGGAAGGAATTACTCAACAAAAAGACACAAGTATAGAAAAAAACATGAAAGACTAGACCAAGATCAAATACCCAGCATCTGTTAGGAAGGTTTCCGGTGCCTGGTGAAGTGTGAAAAACTTTTCCACCATGGCCTACTGAATAAAATTAGGCAGGGCAAGGGTGCTCCAGATGGAGTTGGTGGCCTCCTCCAAAGGACTGCAGACATAAACACAAGGCCAGCCATTTCACATGTTGAGCATTTGTTCCAACGCATTGGTGAATGCCCATACCTCAGTGAAGGTCTTCTACGGTGATGAGGATAATGTGGACACAGCCACACAGAAGATGCCAGATGGTCTGTCAGTGGTGCCTTCAACCATGCACATTCGCAAAGTGGTAACAGTAACTCAAGCACAGATTAGTTACTGTGATAGAAAACACTTGAGTGCCAATGTGACAACACTAAAACCTTCAACTTCGATGTACTCCTTGGCAAAATTCACTCATTGGCCAGTGGTGCTCTCTGAAATACGATGAAGATATTTATCCTTATTCAAGAGGTGACTGAGACTCAAGTTGAAGCCAGATGTACGCACCGTGTTGGAGTGAACCACTTCTGGCCAAGACGGGATGATGTCCTCTGGTACAAGATCTCAAAAATGTGAACTGTCTGAAATGGTTGGATCAAAATCTTTCCAAAAACATCCTGTCACAATTTTGTAATGTTTTCTTTTTCAGAGACAGAATTAATTAAAATTACAATTTTAGTTTAATTCAACAGTTTAAAATTGCATCCTATACTCTACTTTGTGGGGTTTCCAAATAAAGTGTTTTTATCTCAGATTTCCCTTATTTTATGGATGTGTCCTGTGTTACTCTCGTCAACTGTGCTACTTTATCTGTCATAAATATTTTAAATGTTGCCTAAACTGTAATAAAAACGACAGGGAACATGTCTATAGACTGAACTCTTGCATGATGTTATTTAATGATTCCAAATTCATTGTAATGTAGATTTATGTTGAAAAACTATCCATTCTTGATGACAGCATCCCACAGGATATCCATAATGCAGCTAAAAATTCATATTTTCAATTCAGTTTAACAGACACGTTCAAAACCCCTCTAGAGTGGACCCAAATACTTTCAAAATATTCTAAATGTGTAGAAGTTAATTCAAGTCTTCTATGACACGTGTGTCCGTAACACAGTTGACTAAATAATACCTCAAAATTTTTAAATTTAAATATTTAAAATGTCACCCGAGATTAGAATTGATAATTGATGTATTTAGCACATTAGTATTACAAGGACAACTAGTCAATCTAGCAAAAAAGCACTGATTTCTGCACTTTTTGGTGTGTAGCAAAAATGTACCCCTAATTATAGAATGACCCGCTTACATTCAAAAATACCAGACTGACAAGTAAGCCGTAATAAATTGAATTAATTTTCAGTGGCACAGAATATCTGCTCAAAAGATAGGAATAATGAGCATGGGAGATAACAGCCTTGTTATAGTCTATATCATTGTATACTAGTGCATCTTATTACAGAGCATGCTTTGTAGGACGTTCAGTGTGTCAAACAGGCGTGTGTCAGGGAGAATACATAGACAACATGGGACGATGTGTAGTCCCTGAAGATGTATTATTCCCATAGGGATGTAATGGCTATTTGTACAGTACAATTATAGAGACATGGCTTGTCTTTCTTCCAAATCATCTAACCCTTGCTCCTCACCTAGTCATGCAACTCATTCCTGTTCAGATAACCAAACATATATCCATAAACATGTTTAGCATAATGTGTAATTTTTCAGTTGTATCAATGAGGCCTACAGTACACAAGGATAGGGTGATGACATTGAATGTAGCCCATTTACACAATTTTATTGTTGACCAGAATAACATCACTGCGCAAATCATGGTATTTTCACATAGGATCGCAATCCTATAACTTATTTCTCCAATAATGTGTTGTTTTCCCTGGTGAATGGTAAATGAGTCATATTCTTTTAGAAACTGCAAACAAACTCGCTAACCTGTCCGATTCTTCTCCAATGCGTGACAAAGCTGGACTGGTCTGTGTTTGCTCTTGTCATAGCTGAAAGACATAATCAAATACATCATCAGCTAGTTAGCTAGTGTTTCTGACTGATTGATAGTAGCTATCAGACATTACAGATATGCTCCTCTGCTCTGCAGAGCCCCGGTACGGACCAACTGCTGTCAACTGTCAAATGCTGGATACTGGAAATTGTCTATATTTGCAGTAATATTTTTAGAATTATTACTAAGTATTAATAAGAGAAGTATTCCTTCTCTCCTCCCTCACTCTCCTTGTCTTCTTCATCTCCTTTTCGTTCACTCTTTTGACTTCTGACAGGTCATGTTGACATTTTAAAATGCCCATATCGGAGTATTTCTGTATCACTGCCTCAACTAGATAAGTGTAAAGGCCTTTTGCAGGTGTTTTGTAGTCGTCCGTCTCTCGGAACAGAAACGCTCTCATTTTAATCAGTGCTGCTGTCTACACCAGTTCCGTGCGAGCACATGTATTTTTTAAAAATTATGTAGGACTATAAAAAAGTAAAGCAGAGACAATATGCTGCAGATAAGTTCCCTACAGACTTGGTCTGCTGTACTGAAAAATAACAGGCAAAATTCTCACTGAAATATCTGTGAGTGGACGTGTTTTCCCATTTGCCCTCAAATTAAAAGAGAAAAATGTATTAGCACAAAAGGAGCACTTAACAAAGCAAAGAGCTGGATTTTATTGTAACACACATCATATTGTTCCTTTGTTTACTTTGTTCCAGGATAAAAGCTTTGTAAAAGGACAGACACAAGAGAAGAAGAAAAGGAAGGACAGGGGTCACTTGTACGAGTAAATAGAGAAATTCCCCTTCAGGCAATAAAAAGTGTCAACATGAATAACCTGATTATGGGTTTCACTCACATGAACATATAAAGCTACGAGGGGCACGTAAACCTGTGAAATATCAAAAAACAGGTTATGATATAGCTGTAGAGCTCACGGAGTTAAGACGTAAACACCGGTTCCCTGCAACGCGTTTGAAGCTGCAACCGCTTCAGAAGGTTATTTATAGAATGTCAAGAGAATATGCAATTATTTCTTTTACTTTTTTTTCCCCCAAAACTGTACACTAGTGCAGCTTTAATGCGACACTAAACAGCAGGGTAGTCTTGGAGGGACACGCGTCTGTTTTGAACAGCCTTTCACCTTCCGCGAGCTCAATTTATGTGGTGCCTGCTAAATTGGCAATAAAAACTAAATTGCCATGCATGTAAATATTTATTTTCCCTCCTAGATTGAGTAAATTACTCCCTTCATGATTGGCACTCTTTCTCTCTGATCAGGACCATGCAGTGTTTCTGAGAAAACTAGACAAGATCGAATGCTAATTGCCCCGATTTGGCAGACGTTCGTGGTTTTAGCCTACGGGGCCGTACAGTGCAAATGTGCACTTGATGAAAACTTTTTTTCCCGCTACTAATTTCAGCGCTGCGTTTGTTAAGAAAAGGCCGGCTGAAATGAACATTAATCAACAAGGAAAGCTTATAACATGTTTCTATAATTGGCTGTATTTCAATGAGCCCCTCAGTTGACTGTCACGGGTTCAGCAAAACCCATGGCACTCGATGTAGCTCTGTTTACAATATATGTTAACCGACCCATAAAACATTTGTGGAGGCAGTGGAAACTCAATAGAAAAATATTGTAATATCACAACTCCAAGGAAGTTATTTTAACACTAGAAGCGCCGGGCCTCCTGCATCGCAGTTTAGCGCGATCCAGGGGTCTTTTGACCCCCTATACAACAGACAGGGACGGTGGTGCTGACGCTCCATGGCCTCTAGATGGCGCTTCTTGTACACGGGACACTATAGTGACGTTCTTGATGAGAGATACAGGAGAGGAGAGAGGAGGAGCTCCTCTTGATCAGATATGAGTGATATGTTGCATTACATTATGTTGTAAAGGTATTCTTGAAGTAAACATAGTGTATGCCTTCATGCATTGTGTGATTCAACACTAATAAAGCTGTCGTTTTCCTTTATGCAGCGACGCAATAAACCATAATAAAGCAATACGTCCCACTCAATCCGTGTTGCCAAACAACATTATTCGTTTACTTGTAATAATAAATAATAATAATTTCAAGTGAATAATTATAATAATTAATTATAATAGCCCCTGTTTACCGATGTCGTTTGTGTGTCGTAAACTTGACATCTGCGATACGTAGAGACTTCTCTGTGGAAAATGTAGTGAACAGCCACCAAGCAGAGATACTGTATTGAATGTTCAGCTGGTTCTGCTAAACAGTGAACTGTCTGAAAGACTGGAATTATCAAATGTTTTTTACAAAATCCAAGT
>OMKK01083717.1:9227-23037 GCA_900302305.1 Polymixia japonica | reverse complement strand
CACAAAATGATACCTAGTGAGTCGCTGTCTGTCATCTGAGGATTGACCCCCTGCTGAAATAGGCAGGTTCCCTATGTTCAAGTTCAAGTTCAAGTGTTTTATTGTCAAATGCACATTACAACACAGGGTCATACTGGGCACTGAAATTCTTGTGACATGGCAAGCATCAACAACGTAGTGGTATAGTACAGAGAATGTGTCATCCATTCAGCTGGTCTTCGCTCTCACACATGCAATCAACCAACCATCTGACTGTTAGAGAAAAAGCTTCATCTTGTACAGTTTAATCGTGTTCTGTGATTCAGGATTGCTGTTCTCTGGGGGACGTGAGTAGTAAACACTGTTGCATCAGCGGCTCTGTGTTATGTTGATACTTTCTGTATATCTGCTCTTACCTTTAGAACGTTATAATATAATTCCTCTCTGAAGTGAGCCTGCAGGGACTTGAAGCTGGGAGTTAATCTCGTGAAATGACGGTCTCTGCTCAGTCCAAAAGCAGAGAAAAGGTATTTGTGGTGTGGCCCTTACTCTTCAAAGCTGCTTACATTGAAGTGGGCATTAATTTGGTTCTTGAGAGAAACAGTGAAAGCACAGTGTGTTAATCGCCAAAACGGTGGAAGGATTTAGACCTACAGCAGATTGCCTCGGAGATTACAACTTAGAAATGAACTTCTGATAAACCACAGGCCTTTATTCTGGACAAACATGCACAGAAGTGTATTAAATGATGTACCTTTATCTGGAGCTGTGAGCGCTGTGAGAATTCACAAAGATCAGGGGGGCGGACTGACAGAAAAGGGGGTTTTGGTTTTGTACAAATGTTGGCAAAAGTGAGCATCACAAACATTGTCTTGGCCTGAAAATTAACATTCTTCTCAGGGCAAACCTGATGAAACAGCAGCGCTTATACTCTCTTTTTTCTGATGAGTCTAAGAACTTTTTTTTTATCTCTGTGAACCATATCATCACAGTTTGACACATTCACAGATATTTTGTTGCAAATTGGAAATAATTAACTTGGCAAAGTAGAATGCTTCAATGTTGTATTGTTCCTTTATGAAGAACCGTAATTAATGTTTAATTTAAGAGCCAAATGCAAATGTATAAAGGCACAAATGGCACTCTCCTCTCTGCACCACTGTGCATATTTAAATATTAATGACTCCAGTCAAAATAAGGCCCAGACATTCAACATCCTCTTTATTAAGAAATGTGATGAAAAAAAAGTGATTTATTTCATATTCTTTTTCATTTTCTAAATGCAAAACAGTACTTTGTGGTGGTTTTACTGTAACTTCACTTCACTTTGCAGATACACATGAAACTTTTGACTGTAATTTTGTTTTATCTTTCCTTTTTCGTGTGGTGGCAGCAGAAAGAATATGAACCATACGAACCCTGCAGCCCATGTGTGGACCGAGCCGCTTGAACGTGCTTCGCTTCGACACCGGATGTGCTTTGGTGTCTTGGTTTTACACACTGGGGACTTGTAATATGTGCTACCAAGCCAGCCAATGAAAACAATATGATCTTGTTAATACTTGGTCTGTTTGCTCAATGACTGGGAGTTCTTAAGAGATCAAATATCCAAAGTCAGTTCTGTTTGTCGAGGTTTTATCAGTTGCCTGGATGGTTTTTTCACGCTTCATTAGAGTCGTAGGTACCACGGTTTGGTTAGTGTTACATCCGACGCTCCGTCCTCCCCGGTTCGACCGGTCGATTGAGAGGCGCGTCCGGGATCTATTTGCTTTCATGTGCCGAAGCATCTCTCCGGCAAACATTTGCCTGAGAATGAAATGACCGTGCTAATTAAAATAACAAACTGCGGTTCAAGAGGCCCGTGCATGTCAGGATTAACATCAAGACGTATTACGGAGTTTGTGACCAAACCTACAGCTCAATATGAGCGTGACACGAGAGGCGGTGCTCTACACACTGTACCTTTGTGCGTGGCGAGATTAGGACAGCTGACATCAGGACTCGAGGCTGGATGTGGCCGCATTTAGTTGAAAGAGCTTATCTCCATTTTTCATTAACTGAATGAATAGACCCGTCGAGGCCCCTGTCATCTCTGCAGGCTGCCTCTGATAATCTTTAATGCATCTTTGACCGTACTGCTCCTAAAGAAAATGTTTGATATATTTTTTAAGTAGTTTGCTCTCTCTTTCTGATTAAACTTCAGAAGGACGAGTCTTCCTTATCAGGGAGTCAGATAGACTCTGGCATATAAGCCTGACGTTTGAATGGAGGACTTCTGTTTCTAAAGATGACGGGGGAAGAAAAGGACACCAAATATTCAGGATGCATTTCTGTATGACTATCCTGCAGAACGCTTGTTAAATCCACCATACTCTTAAACCCCAATAAGATGAGGATTTTACCGCCGTTACGACGTCGAGTCTTTGGATATTAAGATAACAAGTTGCGGGGACAAGTTCAAGAGACGTGGTTTTCTTCAAGGCCCAGATTTAGGAGAGTTTAGCGATGGAACCTAAACCAACACACCATGTCTGCAGACGTCTCGTGTATATCAGGAGTTAATTATATAAAATGTTGTTTTTTCAGATGTTAAATGTAATATCTGATGGGGTTTTTTTTTTTTTTACGTCATATGCATTGGATATTTCCGTGTCATGTCAACATGTATCATACTGACCCACGCTTTGCTTTGCATGCATCATGCAGAAACACGTACAGGACAAAAAGGAGCAGGGTTTGAGGTCGTGTTGCACTCTATCTAAAGTGAGGAGAGCCAAAGAATAGCAGGGTGAAACATACATAGATTCATCCCAGTTGAAGGTAGCTCGGGCTCCTGTGGGAGACTAGAAAGAGCTCACTGTGTCCACCATGCAAGATTCATAAGAGGAACAGACTGTAACTAATACAAAATTCATGTTAAGACATCTAACTGAGGTTATGAAACAACCTCCTCCCCTCCATTACGACTCTGTTAATCAGAGAGAGATGATTTGATACATGGTATGGTTTGGTATGATTGTAATGCCCTTATTCATGGGTTTAAAGCCCCGTTCCTGCATTTTCTACGTTTGTTTGTTTATATCATATTTCTCAAAAGCAGGAAATTAGATAAAAAAAGACCTAAATGTTTGTGTGGATATGCACTGCAAGGTCTTCTGAATGCACCAGGCTCTTCATAACCTGTCCCCCACAATGCAGTGTGATCGTGTAGACCCTATTACTGACACATCCTGGGGCCGCCTCCAGGAAAAACAATGTTCCAGAGCAAACATGCTTGTTCAGATGCTTGTAGCCGAAGAAGAGAGAGATCACAAACACACTCTGACAAGGATTGCGCCCGTAACCATTCCCCCCATTTTAGATCTGGCATCACAAAAGGATGCCGCTTAACTGCTCCTGACGCTTTGTAATGAAGTCAGAAAAGTCAGCTCCCAAAACAGTCAGAAAGTTTGAAGGTCTATGTGGGGAAACCAGATCGCATGAGTGGAACACTGGGACAGGAGAATGTGGGAAGCCACTCCCTCAGGCTACGGCTGACTCTGTGAGCACGGCGGTTGATAAAATATGAAATTTCCTCCTCAGAATTCGTTAAAAGGTTTTCTGTGACATAAAGAATTACGCTCTGGTCCAGGTTTTCATCCCAGATTAAGATGATCTTTTTTTTCCAAATAAAGGGAAAAGGTTACGTGGATCTTGAACTCCTCACACTACTAAGGAATTACCTCCTTGAAGGAATGAAACAAGTTATAATTGTTATAATTTCTTATTATATGAATCGTACGCTAAAAATGCTGCCGGACTATTCTACGTTCAATATTATTCAGTTACTTTGATGTTATTTCTGCCTTGTTCTGCAGCAGTGTGGGCTGTTATCAGTATAATTTCAACCACACTTGACAATGCTGACCTTGATGTCATGGTTTCTCAAAGACTTCCTCCAACTACGATTATTGTATTTGACGGCGCCAAGCGCTGTTACCGCGCCGTTACAGAGATGCCGAACGGGCCCGATATTAAGATGACAACTATCACGCTAATTGTGTTTTCCCCTCTGAGGAGACAGTCTGTGTTTGTGTCTTGCTTCTTGGCTCAGACCTTGCAGAACGTGAGCTTCTTGTCACACAGAGGAAGCCTTCAGTGCAGGATTATCTGACGTTAGGATGATGTTCCTGCTTCAGATCTCTTGATCTGCACTATCATGACATCAAACGGCCATGATGCAATACATAATATGATCATACATAAATGATATTAGAATGCGGAATTCTTCTTATGTATCTTTACTAGTAATGTTTTCATTCATCTTTCGTTATAGATCACAACAAACACAGGAAGCGAATACCTTCTTCAAGCTGACAGTTACTCCACAATTTGCAAATGGCACGACGCTATTAAAAAGACAGTCAATTCTTTGGTAAGTACTTACCTCTTATTACGTATTATTGATCTTGTTTTGTGTGCGCTGTCAAGTGTTATGATTAAACAGAAAGTTCCGTTATAAATCATTAATTTTATTGTGAAAACAAGCAGATTTTGAAAAGCAGATTCTCTAAGTCATGGTCTACCGGGTAGGATTTAAAATTGCACCGTGCATCATTACTGTGGTGATGCATGTCACAATAATATGCAGCAGTTATGCAATCTGTGACCTCTGTGACCTCTGTGGAAGGGTTGTAAACCTTCTTTTCCTTTGTAGTCTAAAGGTGATGAAGGGTTTGCTGGGCTCAGGAGGTCAACCAGCACAGAATACCTGCCAAGACACAGCTCCCTGCCAGGACATGGATCGGCCTCCCCCAGCTCAAAGCAACGCAACCCTGGACACCGCCGTTCCATCAGTGAGTCGCCTTTCCCGAGTTAAAGTCCCACGCCAGATTTTGGCTCTGCTCTTACCCAGAATACTCGTAAATGACTTAAAGATGCTCTGCGTGATTTCGGCGATATGTCAGCCTCTCGTTTTGGTCCTGGGTGGTCAAAGTATAGTTTACAATCACAAGTTGTCGGTTGGTTTCAGTTTCAGTTTAGTCACCATTTTCCCTGAGCTGTTTTGATTGACAACCTTCACCTGAATGCTCATTGGTGCATTGAGGTTGCAGGGCGGGCCCAGGCCAGTCTATTGACTTCACACACACACACACACACACACACACACACACGCGCGCTGATCCAAAGACACAGAGGACCCACCACTGCTCCACAGCACCATTTTACTTCTAATATTTATTTTAAAAATACTGCTGAGCCTCTTTTCTTACTTGATTCATTGTGGGAAGCTGTTGTGCAGCACCAGGATGCACGGATCAGCTCAAAAACGTCAAAATCAATCATGTGTGTTGTGGCTCACTCTGCTGCGTACACTGAGATTCCTCCATGTTCATTTGTCTGTTCTGATGGTTTTATCCCTCGGAGATAATGCATTTCATTTATAACCTAGCTGGCTTTTAGTGTGCGCCCCAATTACACGGAAAGTTGTTTCCAAGTTGTAAATATGCGAAAAATGGCTTGCAACACATTAGGCATTATGCATGTGTTCGTCTCCCACTGAACTGATTTGGTGTGACGGATTTCCTTGATATTTTGTGGCACTTTTATGTCTCCCAAATACATAGCCAAAATGTGTGGTGACTGTTGATTTCAATTATGAATCGGGCAGAGGAACCATGACACAAGAACATGCTAATTAGCATTATGTCAGCATATGTCAAGTAGCAATTATGGTAATCCCTGTCAATGGTTCAAATCAATCTTGTCACCTTTGGCGCTGCGCAAGGAATATTATTGATGTTGGATGATCAAATTAAAATCCTAATTAGAGACAGGGGACATGCAGGGCGAGCTCCAGTCTCTTATTGTTATCTTTAGCGTCTGCCTTTAATTCTAGCAATGTCCTCCTTAAGACGTGAGTGCAGTGCATTATTCAAGAAAACAAGCACAAGCACATATCAGTCTGAGTGTATTTTTGGCTGGACCACAACAGCGGGGCCAGCCCCTATAAACTGTCTGTCCGTCACTCACTGACTCACTGACTGACTCACTGACTGAGTGGTGAAGTTACACCATTGGTCGGCCGAGAGTTGGAGTTTCCCCATTGGCCGATGTTCTTTCAAAATGAATCGGCACGACAATAATTATTTAAATAAAGCAACTCAGGTGAAATAATGATACCAAGCATAAATGACAACATTCAGTGAAATCTAAGTATGATGCAGTGTAATCACGCGCATTTCAATTTAGATATTAACAATATATCTACTCTTATCACTGCTATTTTTAGCTCACGACACAAGAAAAACTCCCTTCCTTCCTCAAAGAAAAAAAAAAACATTTCTTGGATTTCATAGTCTATCCACAAAATAGGTCATCCCCATTCATTTGGGAGGAGCAATGTTCGTTTTTATTAAAATGACAAGCAGGCCCGGTCTTTTCAAAAACTGCTGGGAATTCCCAAAGACACAGAAAAGTTCAATTGTAATGAATAATATAAAAGACAGCCATGGGAGAGAAGGAGGTGCCTAGAAGGAAGTCTAATAAATAAATAAGTTTGGGGACGTAATGAGGGAAAACATCATCATCAGGTAACAATGGTGTCGTCAAACCCTCTTTAAATCTTCCATCATCACCAGGAGCAACCTGTCATGTGGCAAATTCCTCAGTGACTTAAAATGTTCAAATTGATGTTAGAATCAAATGCATTGCACTCTATAAAATGAGAGGCAATTATCTATCAAACCGTGTAAATATTTTGTGTGATAAATAGCAGTTGTTTTAATGTTTAATTCCCATCCTCTGCAGTTTGAAGGCTTCTCTTGGTTTTCTAACAATATCATCACAATCAACACTAGGTCCAGTAAAAAAGAACAGACACATAGATAGATATACATTAAATTCATGACTTCATATTTCAAGAACTGAACAGTTTGATTATGAGAAGAATTTATCAGATGTCTTACGACACGGTTAATCACTTTCAGAACGTTTTAGTATGAATTTTAACAATTTATGTAAATTGTTGTATAGCTAAAAAAGATTGTTAGGGTTAGCCTCGTAAAACTAAACACATGAGGGCTGGTTTTTGTACTTTGGCCTCACTGAACATTTTGATTTAAGTTTTATGGCTCAATCTTGAGACGTTATGAAGACAACTCCCAACACATGGTTTCCCTGATGCTAAATGTGAAAGTAACCTTCCCTTTTCTCAATATTCAGCGTTTAAATTTCCCGAGTGAACAAAACTTAGAAAAGATTAAAAAAAAGAAAAGATCGAAAGTCTATTCTATTGTCAAACTCACTTGAATTAGGCGTTTAGAGGCTGTATTAAGATACAATACAGTCCTACTATCTAAAGTTGAATCATGTTTTTCATATGTTTCTGTTTGCAGACATGTTCACGAGCTCCAAACTGAAACACAGCGTTTCTGACAGCGCAGACAAGAGCGGCGTGAAAAACAGACTGAAGAAGTTCATCATTAGACGACCATCCATGAAGACCTTACAGGAGAAAGGCATCATCAAAGGTCCGTATGAAGTAACTCTAACCCACCGAAACATTTAAACTCACAAAATAAATAAAATCTCCTAGAATTGATCTTATAAATGATCTCTGCCTTTCATCAGAGGATCTGATTATTAATGATCTACAGTGTTTTTGTGTTGTGGTTTTACAATGTTATTCTTCCCGATTATGATTGTTGAACTACTAATGAACTGTCATAATATACGTAAGATTTCAGTAAACATGTGGTGTCGGACATTTTTAAGAGACTCACTTCTTTTGTAATTGACTGTTACCGTGGAATTACTACTAATAATCATCTGCCCTCCCTGCATATTAATGTCAAAGAACAACAGAGATAGATAAATTAACTGAATGCATTTTACTTGAACAAACCACGCCAATCCAAGCAGCTACCGCAGAGCCCATTCCTCAAAGGGGTGACTAATTTATTGAGCTCACGGTTGAAGGAAAATACACCATTAAAGGGCATATTTAAGCACATTTGCAATCCTTAGAAGAAGGTAACGGTATTTGGAATTTCCCCCAGCTTCAAGGAGACCCTTTAATGTTGTGTCCACGGGACAAACGCGAGATCAAAGGGAGAGGACGTTATTGACGGAATAAATGAAATACTTGTGGATTAAGCGATGGGGCAGGTGGCCCCCAGACTGTCCTTTCTGGCAGAGCTGGTGGGCAAAGCCACTTCAGAGAGTGTGCTTCCTCAAATCACGTCCTCTCCCCACCTCCCTCCTCCACTCTCTCTCTCTCCTATCATTCTTCAGAATGCAAATTAAATCCATGCGACGGGAGAGTTATTTGAATTCCTTTAGGAGGGGTAATTTTGCTCCATTTCTCTACCCTCCCCCCGCTCCTTCCCCTTGCTTATCTGCAGAGCGCTGGGAAGTGTATTTTGTATGCAAAGGTGCCTCGCTCGGAGTCATTTATGTATTTGGTGCACCCTCCCCTCCCCTCCCCTCCAGTGTATAAACAAGAGGGTGATCTTTGATGTTCCACAGGCTGAAGAGACAGAGCTGATACTGAGGAGAGCACCTCATCACCCAGTGTGAAAAGCAGCCTGTGTTCCATGCGTGCTTGGCTAACCCCAGATTTGTTAAAGGCCACGGCCTCTCTGCTGCTCGCTGGCTCCATGAAGTCAGTAGCCACGGAGACTGTGGAATTAACTGCCTTCTGGGACAAGTTCAGAGAGGCTTTATTCACCGAGTTAGTTGGACAAAAGTAAAGTAATGAAGCAATGGAAATGTTCACATAGGGAAAGCAAACGAACTAGCCTCTGATTAGAGTTGAGTCATTTGAGAGACTCAAGGTTCATGGGAAATAATCTTAATGATAAAAAGTGTATGATTGAACGTTAGATAGTCCACTCTGTAGCATAGCACCGAGTTTAGCGGTGGATGCCGTAGCAATTAAAGACAAGATCTGATAAAAACAATGGATACAATGTCAAACAGAGTTACAATTCACTGTTTAAAAAGTATGCTTTAATTGGTTGACTAAAAAGTAAATGACATTTAAATGAGTATTTTCCTGTTTGTTGCAGTGCTGCCATTCTAACAACTCCCAACACTTCATCCTCCCCAGATCGTGTGTTTGGGTGCCACTTGTTGACACTTTGTGAGCGTGAAGGAACCACTGTGCCAAGGTTCGTTAAGCTCTGTTTGGGAGCTGTCGAGAAACGGGGTATGTTCTCATGTTTAATTCTCTTGAAAGCTAACAGTCGGTATTCTTCCTTTGTGTATGGGAAAGAGATTAAAATGCGTGATATCTGTGTGGGAAAGGCTTGAAGAATGCATTTCCTTGTTCTTCTCCTGTGTTAGGAGTTTTATATCTTCTCTCAGATCCACATCCTGACCGAGGCCTGTCCACCTCTCCGACACTTCATCTGCCTGAAATAAAACCACTATTTCTACATTTTTATGCCATATTTACACGTTCTTTCCATGCCGTTGACACTTTCAAGCTCATTTGACAAGATCCACAGTCCTAAGTGCTTTGCGCTTTATAAGAAGTGAGTCTCGGTCGTTGGCTTTTAGCGTTCCGGGACACTGTGTCTGAGCAGCAGGTTCCCAGGCTCCCTGACATAGCTGGTCAGGGGCTGAACCAGGGGCTGAACCAGGGGCTGAACCCTGAGGAAAACGCTCCCCGCCATCCCAAATCACTCATTTTTGGTTCCCATCCAAAATGGAGTCCACTTCAGACTGTTTACAACGCGCTGAAATTGAGAGTGAATTATGTGTTTGTGTAATGGGTTCCGTTTGTGGTTTTGGCTGAACATTTGTTCAGGACTATTAGTTATCTTGGGGTAAAATTGTGGTGGCCCGATAAACTTGCTGAGAAAATAATACTGATTAAGAGCCTCTTTAAACTATGGCAATTATGATTTAGAGCTCTGTTATGTTTATTGATCCATGATGGACTTCAGCCTGTAAGAAAATAAACCTTTCAGCACAAGTAAAACCCATCAGAGGCGATAGGGAGCGCTTCAAAGGAAGAGAGAGTGAAAAAAGAAAAGAAATTGTCAACCTTAAGTAGAACCAAAGTGCTGGACTGTATCGTGGGTTCACCTCTATCAGGACACGTTGACACGTGTGGTCACATGAAGGACATACGAGGGGCCTTTTAGATAAGACGATGTCTCCTCTGCTTTCCAGGCCAACTATATCCTCAAGTTACCCCAACAGTGAGAACGGTACATTTCATTCCACTGTCAAATGTTTGGAATGTGGACCTTCGTTAGTGCAATCAATAGAAAGGGCAGAGCGGAATGTCACCCTGGTTACCATGGTTACCTCTGCCCAGTGTTAGCTTGCTGTGACAACAGTGTCCCTAAAATGACGGTGGCTTCATCTTCTGCCCGAGGCTGCAGGAACTGAGTGGGCATCTCATGGAATGTACTCATATTCTGTTTTCTGCTCTGGGTTTGTGGATATTAGGATGTTTCCATACCTGCAGGTCACACTACGTTGTTTAAATATATAGATATTGTGTTTGGTTTTGTATCATATTGTTTACCTATTATTGTTTGCCAGACTCTATGTTATCAACTCAAGTTGTATTACTTCCTGTAAACTGTAACAATTTTGGATGAATGAATATTATTCAGATGAACATTGTCTTGCATAGAAAGCTGTGTAAAAAAACAAATCATTTTTAGGGTAGGGACAATGAAAGCATGACAAGCTGTCGACCGCTATTGAGTTGGTTTGGCAGAGTCGTCTTGCGTCCTTGGATGCTTCACAGAATGGCAGGCGTACTCTATAATCAAAGTAGTCCTCAAAATCTCAGTGAAATGGAGCCATATGGCATCTCAGTCTAAGCCCCTGAGTCTGCTCGCTGACGGTTTATACTACAGCAGTCAGTACCAACAATGGGAATCAGAAACCAACTACTACAGTTTCATTGATACTTTTTGTTCACTAAATTCATTTTTGTGCTGTTTTCTTGCATTCGCCGATTGCATTAGATTGTCTGCTTGCCATTCATTGAACAATGTAAATCAGAATAGTTAGACAGTATAGTTAGTAAGATAGTTTTTGTAATATTTGTATTTGTGGGTTACGCTAAACTATAGTGCACTGATATATATATATATATATATATATATATATATATATTACACATATTTATATGTATTTCTTGAATATAATGCATTGAAGGGCATTTTATTTCAATGTAATATGTCATTCTTCCAGGCCTGGAAGCTGATGGCATCTACAGAGTCAGTGGTAACCTAGCAACCATCCAGAAGCTGCGGTTCATAGTTGATCAAGGTTGGTTGACTAGAATTATGCCCACTTCACTTCGTCAGTAATTCATATTTTTGTTTAAGTTTGTCACAGAACAGTTCAACCCATCACTGATCCTAATCCCGTTACAGCGATAGTTGTGTTTCCATCCAAGTATTTGTATGTAAATTGTGGTGTACTGAATTAGACGTGTTGAATGGCTGAATGAAATTTCCTCAGCGTTGTGAAAAAGTTTTTACGCTTGCTTGAGGTGGAGATGTTTTTGTCGATAAAGACATTATGCAATAAATAGCGATGGAAATGCATTTGTCAAATAAATAATGACAGAAAGGAAGAACAATGAAAACTTATACCAATAATAATCAACTCTTGAAAGAGTTCTGATCGCTATCTTCTGCAGGAACATAGTTAATGTCACAGGTACCTATCTGCCCCCGGGGCATCTCTCCTGGCTGCCCTGAACTTTGACCCCACTAGTGAAATACCTGCAGTAGATGTGTTGGTATCTCAGCGGAACCTTGAAGTATGAACCTGAAGAAGATAAACATCCCTCCTGAGACAACAAGTTCAACTGATGCCACCGTACTTATTTAAACTCTTCGATGTACAAACATCCCAAGAATTCCACGTGAGAGGCTCAAGCCAATGGGGGATTTCTCAAACAAACAAACAAACAAACAGACAAACGTCTGTTCTGTCCGGCCAAAAAAACAAGAACAGACCATTTCTGCACCTTGTGATTTTCATCTTAAAGGCCGGATCACAGCACAAGACAGTGGAAGGCAGTGACATCACCGGCATTTTCAACATTCCATGCATTCCGGCAGGGTGACACCATGTGCCTACATTCTGTCCCACTCGTTTATTCCCGATGTGTGTCGTTCCTCCAACACACTATTTCAGAGAAACTGAACATTGTCAATGCAGAGGAAGGTTTACAATGCCTGTAATCCTTTGTATAATTTAAGGCCAGGCTACATGTCTCACATTATAGCACAGGATTCTACCTTTGAGCTGGTATACTGACAGTAATTTAGTTGGCGCTCCTCAGCTGAACTTGATGTACATTTCAAAGAAAGACTAGCTTTCCCGTGAGGATCCTTGTGTCAAGGCTCAATAGCCAGGCAACAGTGGGCTGATTAGCAATGAGCTTAGAGGTGTCAAGTGGATCAACTAGCTGGAGCTGACTGAAAGTTTGCACTACTCGCGTCTGAAGAAAAGTAACCTGAATATAACAATGAATAACATTCATTGAATAGTATGTTTGAGGTGTTCAAAACATTTACCCTACTTTACAAGTCAATGCAGGATTCAAACCCATCTGAGCAAATATTCAGGGCGCATCGTAAATCCACAGTTCTCAAAATGAGTTATCTCCATGTGAATTATTTGGCAGATCCCCCTGATACTATATAATTTTCATTTCATAAAGGATAATTGTCTCAGTAGGTGAAGGATGGCATATTCCCAGCACAATGTACATCCTAATGTGACTTCATGCGGTAGAAAAGCATCCTCAGACCTCCAGGCCTGTCGGCTTTGGCTCTGGCTCACAAGGCTTCCCTCCTGTGGCAACGTGAAGCTGCTTTTCTCTGAATTGCTTGTCTACCTGATGGCCTGTGTCACTACCAGGGGTACTTGCTGGTCTCAGCTCTATTAAAACTGAATGATTTCAGCAGAGGGTTATATTGCCTCCGACAGAGAGTGAAAACATGTGGCGTCAGACCTCTGGGTAGCCGGGGAGGCCCGGCTGTTAGCGAGTGCTGCTGTTAGCAGGTAAACATTAGCATAGTAATTAGCCCCAGCTAATTCTCCCAATTAAAGCTGTGTTGTTCTCTCTGTCTTGCCTCCTGTCCCCGGCCTGCCTGGTGTTGTCCCAGAGGAGGAGCTTGATTTGGACGGCAGCCAGTGGGAGGACATCCACGTCGTCACCGGAGCGCTCAAGATGTTTTTCCGCGAGCTGCCAGAGCCGCTGTTTCCCTTCAGATTCTTTGAGCTGTTTGTGGAGGCCATCAGTGAGTAAAGCCCAGCTGCATTTTCTGTCAACACAACTGGTTATGTGTCAGCTCCTTTCTTGCCATGTTGGCAAGGCTTGCAGTCACCTTGCAGTCACTCCTATTGTTCCAAACTATTGGCCTGAATGCTGTGTTTTTGCTGGAGTTCATTTTCATCATCCCCTAAAATAGACCCAATATCACATTGATTCAGGCTAATGTGTCAGAATGGTAGTTGATATTCAGCCAAGACCATATATTATGCAGTCTACTCTGCGTTTTACATAGTAACACATTCATTCGGCCCTGCGGTGTATTAGCCTTAATCCTGTTTACAGTGTGTGCCTCTGTTTGCCTCTAGAATTGTTGTCCCTTAAGGCAGCTCAGTTGTAGACTAAACTATTTCTCACTCTGTGAGCTAGAGAGAGAGAGAGAGAGAGAGAGAGAGAGAGAGAGAGAGAGAGAGAGAGAGAGAGAGAGAGAGAGAGAGAGAGAGAGAGAGAGAGAGAGAGAGAGAGAGATAGAGAGAGGGAGAGAGAGAGAGAGCTAGAGAGAGAGAGAGAGAGAGAGACAGAGACAGA
>OMKK01083714.1:0-10179 GCA_900302305.1 Polymixia japonica | reverse complement strand
GAGAAACGAGAAAATGGATTCCTCAATCGCAAAAGTTGAGAGAAACAACTGGACCTGGGGAACAGGTGAGACAGACACACACACACACACACACACACACACAAAAACAAACAAACAACATTTATTGTGCCTTCTTTACAGCAACATGCCTCATTTTAAAGTAAATTAAAGCCACGTTTAAGTTGAAAGATGGGGCAGGTAGCTAAACTTAACAAAACATTACATCAATCTACATGTTAAGTGTTTATTACTCAGTTACATGAATCTTTTTCTGTGTTGAGCTGATTATGTGACATTCCAAGGGTATGAATATAACAACTTAATTTCCTTTATTCTCTCCATGTTCACCAGCTCCTCCCCCAGCGAGTGAGAGGACGACATCCTCCTCTTCAAGTCAGAGTGAAAGTTCGTTGAGCTTTCCATCTCGACTCCCTACTCCTCCTCCTTCAGAACCCACCTTCCCTCCCGGTCTCTGGATCAAACTTCCAGGTAGTCCAGGGTAGTGTGCTGGCCAGCAGCTGCTGTGACTACCTGGTTCAGGTGTTTCTGGGTATGGGCTGCTTTGGGAAGGTGGCCCAGTGTCTGACATCAATGAGACGGTGGCGGTAAAGATTTTGAAAAAGACTCACAACTACCTCAGGGATGCCCAGAAAGAGGTAGATCACTTCAATGTTTTTGAGGATTATACTTTTCCTGTAACTTTTTCCTTGCTCATACTTCTCCTTGCCTATTTTGATGTTTGGTAATATTTCTCATGTTTGGCTCTTGTCTTCCATCCTCAGGTCTCCAGAAGCCCTCTTGGGCCTACCAGTCTCTGAGGCCATTGATATGTGGTCACTGGGCTGTGTTATGGCAGAAATGATCTTGGGCTGCATGCTTTACTAAGAGGTATATATTCTATGTTCCTTTAGACACCAGAAGAGATCATACAACAAGAGGACATCAAGTCTGAGGAGACTAGGCACTACTTCTTCATCTCTCTGGAGGACCTGTATAAGGTAGGTAGTCTCTATTTTATTGGAGTGAAGACGTAATTGATAGGATTCATTTGTTCCATTTCTATGAGACAAGATTTGACTGAAATGATTGCTTGAGGCCCACTGTGACCTTGGCTAAGGGCACAAAGAGTGGGGACACACACACAATTGCTTGAGGCCCACTGTGACCTTGGCTAAGGGCACGAAGAGTGGGGACACACACACAATTGCTTGAGGCCCACTGTGAGCTTGGCTAAGGGCACGAAGAGTGGGGATGCACACACACATGATTGCTTGAGGTCCACTGTGAACTTAGCTAAGGGTATGGGGAACGCAACACCACAGACACACACACACCATATAATACAACATACAAATTACAATCTGTAATAAATGTAATTAATTTTATTGAAATGAAATTGAATTCAAATATGGCTTTATTTGTTTATTGAAGTGGATTGGCTGAATGGTATGCTTTTATACTAGGCCTAATTATATTTATACTTACATATTTGTGTGTGATGATTCAAGTGTTAACTACTATACTAATAGATAATATAGAATCCTTTCATTTTTTCATTGCTAACCTTAACTTTCTGCAAATACAATTTGTTTACTATGTCATGACTTATGCTTTAACAAATATTATACGGTTGTTATTTTTTGCTATTTTCTTAATTTTTTAAATTTATTTTAGGGAATGAGTGTCACTTTCAAGGCACATAACAGACCGCATGAACACAGTTATTGGATTTTCACAAGGGACAATCAATCACAGCACGCAGAGCCTCCTCTTCTGAAAGAACTTTTACAAAGTTTACAAATCTTACAATACAGCTTGATCTAGTAAGTTTTCATCTTACAACCTACGTAAGTATAACATTTCCTGTTATTTATTAAATCTAATAGCTAATTATGTGTAATCTCCTTTGCTTGTGATGTGATTCATGTTCCCTGGAGAACATTGTGGTCTGTTCTGAGCTGTTCTCCAACAACCCAACATCTTCTTTCTGCTCTCTGGTGGCTAATGGAACACATAAATGATGCATGGTTGAGGGGAGAAGGAAAGAGTGATAGAGAGAGAGGGAGTGAGAGAGATACAAAGAGAGACACAGAGCGAGAGAGAGAGAAACAGACAGACAGAACCAGAGAAAGATTATTGCTGCGTTCACATGGATTCAGGCAAACCGGATATCATTTTAGTGGACGAGAGCAGGACGGTAAAATTAGGTGAGGCCGGCAGAGAATAACGGTAACGGTAGACGCCATTTCTGTCACGACTTTTTTTTCTCCGTGCTCCGCAACGGAATTTACGACCGGACGTTACGTAGCTCCCTCACGCAAGGAGACAACATGGCCGACCTAGACGAGTGATTTTATAGCTACATGCATTACCGGAATAATTAAATAAAATAATAGACACAAAATAATTGTATTTAATATATTTTATTCCGTTCTTTGTAAGCAATACGACATCACCATAGCAACATATCGTCATGCGTGTTTTGTTTGTGTTTGTTTGTTTTCTTTTTCCTGTGTTGTCCGTCTGCCGTCTGCCTGAATCCACGTGAACGCAGCATAATGAGACAGTATTGAATATAGTATCCGATGTACTTGAGGTGTGTAGGGCGAGAGATTGGGAACGATGGAGGAAAGGTGCGGTGTACGGCTCATCGATTGTGTCTTCAGCTCTGGGAAGGTTAACAGAACCAGAAACCAGAGTCCACTGCCAGTCCAGGAGTCCAGATCTAGTTATGAGACTCCGAGAGAAGAATGTATATGATATGGAAGCTCTTCACTCAAATATAAAGTTGAGAAATTGATTTCCAAAACTAAGTTGGCCTGAACTTATTCCCCAAACTTAAGAATTCTTCTTTTTGTATAACGTCGTGTATCGTAGCAGCACATTGCGAACTAGAGTCTGTACAGAGCGATATTTCATTTTTTTATAAGCTCTTCACTTAACAAACAAACTTTGGCTGTTAATGTTTTCGTGGCGATGTGCGCGCTCAGACACGTGGACAACGGGGAGAGGTCCACGCGTTCACCCGTTAATACTGAACACAGTCCAAGTAATAATAAACACACACAACTGCACGTCGGAGCGCACAGTTCAAACAACGCAGCGCTTCAATGGCGCTCTTCTCTCTCCGTCTCCCGTCTTGATTTCTCATCCGAGCGCCACGTCCACCTGACAGAACAGTGGACGGACGTAACGGGAACAAGGTCCTGCTTTTCATTTCCTTTTCATGAAAATTCTCTCCGACTCCGCTCGCCACGCTGACCTCGGCAGCCATTCGGTTGAATATTCAACGTTGGCATTCGGGTTTTGTATTTTTTTCCTAGACTGTGTTCATTGAGGACCGCAAAGAAGCGAAGGAAAAATGAAAGCGAGCGACATTACGGAAACAAAATCTGACCAGATAATAGCAGCGGCTGACCGTGAATGTAGAAGAGGACGTCCAGATAGAGGACTTTACAAATTACTTTTAATCAGTGGATCTTTTTTGTGTGTCAAAGCCTAAAGCGTCCACAGAGGAAAGAAGACTGTATTTCTCAAATTTGACAGAGATTAAAGCTCAATCCTTTAACCAAACATAAATAAAAAGTTAATACTTCTAACACATCGGCTGGATGCTTTGCTCTGACTGATCTATTGAATCTATTGAATGTATTATGAAACTGCGATGGTTTTCTTCACATATTTTGTAGCGCTAAGTTTACAGCGCCTGTTCTTTATGATGTTATGAAAATATGCCCATCATTATGCTCCTAAAGATTCCAATCAGGGTTTTAATTAAGTGATGAACTATCTGAAATAGCTGGCAGAGCCTTCATCACCCTGTCTTCATGCAAGACAAAGCGAGTTTTAACTTTCATCATCCATCCACGGGCCTGACTGTATTGATTTAAAGCTTCCATTTATTAAGAAGTATGGGTTATCTAACTGAGACAGAAAACTACATAAACACATAATGTACACACACACACACACACACACGTACACATAAGCACAAACATCAAATCAAACATTTCCAAACGCTCTATTCTCAGCATGTCTCTGCAAACAGTAGGTCCTGGTCCGGGTGTTGCAGTGAAGTCGCAGTCCTCCAGACTGTCAACAACTTCATTTGGCGGCCTTCTTTAAAGAGACGAAATGGGAAATTGGAATGATTTCAACCGAAACGTAGCCGCAAATCACTGGGAGGTTGGTTGAGTGGTGAGCTAGCTCTGCCCAGGAACTATATCAACCAGCTGCTTTTGCTCTCTCTCTCTCTCTCTCTCTCTCTCTCTCTCTCTCCTCTCTCTCTCTCTTCTTCCACTCCATGACCGCTTTTTGTTTTGTGTTTGTTGAATACCGGTTTAGTTTCTGACATTTTTACACCTTACAACAGTGGCAGTGCAGAGACTCTCATATGGGGCATTGCTGGGGCGTCTGTCTGGTAAGACACACCTTGATCGGTCAGCCTCTTTCTTGGATGAATCCTTTTCCGTTTCTGTCTTTCTTTATTTTGTTTGGTTGTTTAGCAGTATATACCGTTGCTCACGAAACACAGGCAGCAGCATGATGGACAGGAAGTAGGGACGGACGGCCCTTCGGCCAATCAGGACGGAGAGGTCCTGATTGGGTAAAGTCTTCCGTGAGCGGTACAATTTTAGAAAATGCTGATTACAGAGGCAGGGGAAAACACAGAGATCCTGATTTAGTCTCAGACCACTTCAATTACTATCTGATAGCTGAAAGGATATTATGACGTTTTTGCCAACTAACACGCTAAAAAAGCTGCCTACCTGAACTGTAAAGAACTGTAATTAATTATAGCAACTATACTCATGAGCGCATTACCCTTTAACCAGTTTTATCAGATTCTTACTCATAATCACAAAACTCAAAAGATGAAACATACAGATTGTTTTAGTCTGTTCTTCCAGCAACAATTTGTAATTTTTGTGTATTCTTGGGTTGCTTTCTGCGTGAAGCGCTTTATACTCTACATTTGTAAGAAAGCTGATGTAGAAATGATTATTATTGTTGATTTTTTTGCCGTTATTATCAGCAGCAGAAGCACAGCTGGAAGTCTTTGACCGGTCAGATTATTGAGTTGAAACTACTACAGTATCGGCCGAGACATTAAAGTAAACGCTGATTCTCAAGGGTGAGGATTCTTAATGGAAGAGAGAAACGGCGTTGAGAGGAGTCAAACGGAGCTGATTTATTCATTTGTGATTTGCGATGCATTTAAATATTAACCAGGTTCCAAATAGGAAAAAAAGGCTTTGAGAATGAAGTAAATAAAACCTGTACAAGAGTGATGTTTTATGAATAGCGGGATCACGTGAACAGAGTTGGTATTCATGCAATACCGCGTATCTTCGCGGGCCGCTTGGCGCACATCCAACGGTTTACAATTCAACGCAGCCCGGGCTCGAACCCGCGAGTCCTCTGGTAGCGCTTCGCCGCAGAGAAGCTAGCGGCGGCGTTTTGAACTGATGAAAGCTGAGGAGGCTAGGCCGCATCGAACCTTTGAATTAGAAATGGCCACGGATGCCCAGGAATACACCGCCACATGCGTGACGACTCGCGCGTTACAAAGATGGATACGCCATTTTTACGAGGTCACTGAAATGGAAAATACCCAAACAGGCTGGGATGTATAGATTTTACATCCAGTCATAAAGTCAGTGCTTCTTTCATGTTTTTTTCTAAGTGTTTTTTTCTCTATTCTTCCTACTAATTCTTCACCTCTCTCTCTCGCTCTCTCTCTTTCTCTCATTGTAAGAGATGGGTCACAGAGGTGACAAGTATCGCTGTCATACTGGTGCTCAGGGCTCATAACTGCGTAATAACCCGGGAACTGGAGGCCCTCAGCACTGATAGAATTTAGATTACATTGCTCAGATTGGAGACACGTACATGCAATACATACACACACACACACACACACACGTGCACCGATACAAATGCACGCGAACACACGCACACGCACGAGCACACACACGTTTCCAAAGAGGCAAGTGCATAACCGCGCAGGCAGATGGACAAACATTACGCACAAAATAACACACACGTACGAAGGAAACGGACCTCTTAGCACATCCTGCAATCCTTCTTCTGTTCACAATCGCCAACATTTGCACTCTAAGCGGGTCTTTCTGCCCCTCTAACTAGCTCCGTTCTGCCAGCCGCCTCCCAGACGACGGCCTGGATAATAACGCACGTAATCTGATTCCGTCTCATGTTAAACAGATTCATCTTGCTATTAATGCTTTTATGGATATCCCTGGAACAGAGAACTGTTGTAAAATGCAAATCCGCGATGTGAGAGCGCCGTGTTCGTGCTCCTTGATGGGCCGCGTTCCTTTTAGAGCTGCAGACAAAAGCGCTATTTTTAGGGAGAACAATTTTAAAAACCTGCATCTTAAATCTTAAAGGGACACAAATGTCATGTTACAGAGAGAGATCAATCCGTGTAGGTGGGTACCAAAGCCTATTTACAGTGAATCATGGAGATCATATGAATACCTAGGCCGTTATTGGATATAATATCAGTATTAAACAACAATAGACATTAGACATTCAAATAGTGTGTTAATAGGGTTGGTTAAATCATATAAGGCATTGTTGGGTCATTTCCCTAATTCGACATCACTGTTTTGTCCAGAAAACCTACCCTAACCCTTCCCTGATGACATGTGATACTCTATTGATCGGATATTGAAGGAAATGAGCTTTTTGCTTTTTCCACCCTTAAGGTCACAGGGTCAGCTACTAGGGTGAATGACTTGCTCAAGGCAGACGCTGGCTCAAGAGGAGCTTAACCCCAAGTTGAAGGATGGTCTCTTGTCATGGTTTATGTATTTCAGTTTATTTATTCATTCAGTCATTTATTGATTTCAGTTGTCTGTCTATGTACTAATTCTGTTGTCATTTCAGAATTGGCCACTCCCACCTGCCGGCCTTTCCAGCCAATAGAATCATTCACCTGCTCACCTGTTCCCCGTTCCCTCGTTAGCTCACTCTGTATAAATATCGGTTTAGTTCCACTTGTCTTTTACCAGATTGTCTTAGTTCTCCAGCGTTCTGATTATTGCCTGCCTGTTTCTGTTCCTGATCGAGTATTGATCTCAGCCCGACCCCTTTGTACTTTTGCATGCCCTTTTGGGTTTTGATATCCTTGTTTGATCGTGTTTCGACCCGGCCTGTGTTGTGGATTCTGCCTCAGCTCATTCCCTTTGTACTTTTGCCCGCCTGCTTGAATTTGCATAACCTTGTTTGTTTTTGTCTAAGTAAAGACCTTTTATTAACACTTCTGCCTCCTGACTCGTGCTCTCGGGTCCCTGTTCTGAACCGTGACATCTCTTCAGTCTCACGGCCAACCTGCCATTCCATCCAGGATCCAATTTAACCCCTGCCCCGAAATATTACTTTTACTCCAGCTGTTATCCATGTCTAAATGTAAGACAAAACTATATGAAACTGAACCCAACTGTGGTATAAAAAGGCTTGCTGCAAGTAAAATAATAGTGATTCAAAACATCGGCATTGCACAATCCCAGGCTACATTGTTAACCGCCGCTGTGTAGAGAGTCGGTGGAGGCCTTTAGTTTGTCAAAAACAAATACAATGCTTTTTTGTAAACCTAGAGCAACCATGGGATCCGTTTTTACGTTATGGCGATCAAAAGGGTAAATGGGGTATGAGAAAATAGATAACGATGACGAGACATCGGGGAGATAAGACGGTCTCTTGCTCCCAAAGTACACACTCATTCCAGTTGTTCCACAAACAGAGCAAGTCAATAGTCTTACTCACTAGTTATTCTTCAGTTCCCCTCCACTGTCACACTGCTTAAAATAATTTATTTTACTCTATTAGCAAAGTCCTCTAAAATAGTTTGTAGGCTATAAAGCCTAATTCAATTCATTTCAATTGGCTTCTACTCTCCATTGAGGGAATTGATTTCAGGGCAAACACAATGCTTCAGAACCCACAGCCAGGTAAAGTGGGAACATTAAGAGACTATACAGTCCATATGGCAATAACCAACTAGCATCACATGCAGCTCAAAGGGGAAGTGAATTTCCCAGTTGGTGTAGTTTCTACGCGACTAATCTTTAACGCAATGTTTTGTCTCGGCTAAAATAGCTTGGTTTGTCATCTCCAGTCTTAAAGCATCCTTCCGCTCAATTAAAACAACTCTCCTGGGTACGGGGCAGAACCAGAAGGCGACTCAGAATGAATAGAGAACCCATCGTCTCCATCTGGCTAAAACAAGCCAACCAATTAGCATCAAATAAATCACTTAGAGGTGGTATTCAGGAAGACAGCTGAGAGCGTAGCAGGCCAAGAGATCAAAAGAGCTGGCAAGCACACAGTGATTAGTTTCCCCTAAGTTCAAGATTAGCTGTAATTCTAGCTGAAAGTGGGACCTCATTTACCTATTTGGCTGTGTTCTAGGGGGCGAAAGCCTTCCCTCCTAGGCTAATTGTTCACAGTGAGAGATGATTAGATTTGGACACATTGGAACAGACTGAGGGCAAACAGACTGCGGGATGAGTTAAATATTTGACTTCCACCAAAACCTGCTGCTCCTGCTGTTGGACCATATTGGCTGCTTGACAACACGTCTGCCTGAAATATTTTAAATAGATGTCGCAGTTTAATTAAGCACAAGAGCAGATACCACATAGCTCTTACTTGCTGTGTACATGTGTGGTTGGCTGACTACTACATTTTAACATTTTAGGAATTTTTGTGAATGCTCTTATCCAGAGCGACTCAGTGCCTCAACAATATTACAAGCAACCGACAGTAAGCCTGTTAACTACGTTAGTGGAGAGTAAATCCATCAAAACACACCTTTTGAGGGGTTCCCTTCCTATTCTATCTCATATAAATCTATATACTTTTGAACGCATAGTGGTATTAAACTGTAATATTGTTTATATGAGGATAGGGCCTTTTTAAGAAAAACACGACTTAATACTGTTCTGAGAGAAAGATTGGCCACCTTTTATCTTAACAGCGTAACGACAGGTAGTGGTAATAATAATAATAATAATGCATTTTATTTATATAGTGCTTTTCAAGAGAGAAAAAAAGGAAATGCATAGAGCACACATACATAGAACATGGGTACATTGGAACATGAATACAGAGATACACAGGTACATGAAAGGAGGGAAAAGAGGACGAGGAGGCACAGGGGAGGGAAGGAGGCGAGGCGAACAAGGAGGGAGGGGAGAGAGGAAGTAGGCGTGGGCAGTACATGCGGTTATGGGCGGGGGAGGTTGTACGCTTGGGAGAACAGGTAGGTTGGTCAGAGTATTCCTGTGAACCCAGAACGACCCTGTCAGAAAGCAGCGAGAGGAACAGCATGACAAGGAAACGTAAGGAGAGGTCGAATGATTTAAATTCTATAGCATCTAGAGTTTTATTAGGATTCAGAAAAGCCAAACGTGAGCAACACTGGAGCCCAGGGGGCAAACAAAAGCAAACAAGTCATGGAAATATTTTAAATTAGAGTTTTCATTTTGGATTAGTTCTTCAAATTAAAAGTCTATGAATTGAATTGCTTGTGTATAAAACCTTTAATAACATTGATTGGTAAACTGACACCATTTAGTAAACAACTATAGAGCAGAGGAAGGAGATCAGTCCTGCCTGCAAGAGGCATCAATCACAGTTCTGATCTGAAGGGAAGCATGCACACACACACACACACACTGAATTCAACTATATCCCCAAGGCATTCATAAACTACTTTCTCGTATTAACGATATGAAAATCACTTTCATCCAAACTAACCGTCCAGGTTGATTCTGCAGCTCTTCTGCTTCTTCGTCACCTCTTCATCACAGCTCTTTACATACAACCTGTCAATCAAAGACTAACTTTCTTTCTTTCTTAAATTATTTTTTCTGTCTGTCTTTCTTTCTTTCACACACACACACACACATACACGTGGCCACAGACACGTTTGTGTGCGCATACACACACGCACACACACACACACACACACAAACACACGCATAAACACAACCATCAACACCAGCCTGCCAGACCTAGATAGGTTGGAGAGCAGCCCAACAGGATGTTAATTGGTATCTCACCCCCTCCCTCTGCTTGGGTGACTGGACGCCAGGATTTTAAAGACGAGCACCTCCTGTGCTGCTTGGCACTGGTCACTGAGGCTGGATG